>CP135582.1:2613927-2774909 GCA_032401905.1 Swietenia macrophylla
CGAATGTCCCCCCTCTCCCTCCCTTTCTAAGGAGACATGCTACAAGACATTAATAATCTTCTAATAGACGAGCAAACAAAAATAAGAGTATTACTCTTGGTATACCTACTAGTTTCTACAAGACTAATAATATTGTAATAAACGAACTAGCAAAAATGTTTATGTCTTTTGAATTAAATATTTAAAAATAGGAGATGAGCTCATATGTTTGAAATGTACTGGACTTTTATTATTAATTAGTTTCATATATAACTTGTATAATTATAATAATTACACGAGTGATTGTATTAAATCTATACTCTCAACATGTTTCATAAATATTTAAAAATAGTACTAACATATTTTATTTCAATTATAAAGTATCAATGAACTAAATTACTCGGACATCTAAAATTTTTCTTTTGTGTGTGTGTGTGTAACATGCATAATTAATGCACATACGAATTATAATCTCAATCGTTCAAAATAAATCAATTTAACAATTTATAAATCACGTAAAAAATAATTTGTAAAATATATTGTATTTCAATCAAGGATTCTTGGAAGAAGCAAATTTACTGACATTCAAAATCTGTACATGTGTGCATGTGTGACATGTGTAATTAATGCGAATGTGAATTATAATTTTAATCATTCATAATAGATCAATCTAATAAATTATAGATGATCTAAAAAAATTGTGTAAAATATATTGTATTTCAATCGAGGAATCTTGGAAGAACATAGGACATATATTTAAATGAAGCTAAGAATCTTCACATACATAAATTAATTGTTGGATGGTCAAGTATAAATACCAAACTTATGAATATTAGTTAACAACGTAATTGGTGATCTCACTCGACCGAGCACAAGCAAAGTTTTAGATGCTTTGACTCCCCCACCCCTATAAATATGATTAATATAGGGCCGGGGCAGGCAGCGTCAATTAATAACTAAGCAAGTATTAATTTTGTTGAAAGATCATGGATCGCACATACATGAATTCTAAGTTGTACGATGCCGCAGCTGAGGGTAGTGTTGAAGCCATCAAGGATATTGGAAAAGATGCAATTGAGAGCTGGGTCACACCAAACAAGAATACAATCCTGCATATCAACATCTTATCTCAAAACGAAATACAGGTATCAACCAATTTCGTTAAGGATATAATTAAGATATGTCCATCATTGCTGCTAAAAGTTAATGCTCGAGGTGATACTCCACTTCATGTTGCGGCACAACGTGGCCGTGTTGATATTGTGAGAGTTCTTATTGAAAGAGCAAACGATCAACGTCATGATGATCTAGAGAGCGGAGTACCAGCTGCCAAGCAAATGATCCGGATGCAGAATAATAAGAAAAATACAGCACTGCACGAGGCATTCCGTCGTGGTAGTCTCGATATTGTGAAAATATTAATGAAAGAAGAACCTGATTATCCATATTCTGCTAATGATTATGGCGAAACGCCACTCTACATGGCTGCCGCGAGAAGAAAATGTTCCGATATAGTGACTGAAATATTAGAAAACTGCCCATTAGCTGCCCATGAAGGTCCCGATGGAAAGACTGCTTTGCACGCGGCAGTTATCGTCGGCTCTAAAGGTACATTAGCTTATCCCCTTCAAATTTATATGCCAATATAATTAATGTCCTAGTCCCGGATTTGAAATGCCCTGACATGAAAAAAAATTTAAGAAAAACATTTTAAAAATTCTTATAATTTTGAATATTAAATTATTTTTTAATTAAGCACTTTACACTATGGATATAACATAAATGAATTTCTCTTTAAAGAGCGTACTTTGGATAGACTGATAATATTAAAAAAATTAAAAAAACAAAAGTAATAAATACTTCTAAAAGTTTTTTCTTTGATAAGTGTAGGAAGCAACTATTATTTAATATCAATTGTTATTAAATTTAACTTTTCATAATTTTTATATTTAAATTAATTTTTTTAATAATTTTTTTAATATATAAAACTCGATTGCAATTATAATTTTAGATGTTAATAGTAATAAAAAAAAAGCAGCCTGAATAAATAAATAAATTTAATAGATAAGAGACTAGAAAAATAAAATAGAATTAATTTACATCAAATAGAATTATATCTTAATTAAGTAAAAATATAAAAATAAAAGTAAAAATCTTAAAAACAATTTAAAACAACCCTCGAGATATGTAGCTCTTAAATCTACTGTGTATATTGATATAACTGAAAATATATTAACCCATGCTCTTTAATCTATTAATTAGTAATAGTTTTACAAGAAGTAAGTCTACATAATAAAGACTTGTATTAATTAGCTCATATTACTTTTAAAAACAAGAAAAATATTAAAATTAAAATAAAAACAACATATTTGAATTATTTATACAAATTTAATAGCTAAAATTGAAAATCAACAAATAGCATTCAATGTTATTCCTATTTACTTTTTAAATTGCATGTATCAAACTTGATGTCTTAATTTAAAATTAAAAATTTAATAAGTTAAGAAATTTCACCCTTATATAAATTTTTTTTTTCCTTTTAGATGCAATGAAGAAAATATTTGAGAAAAAGAAGAGTTTGACCAGAGAAAGAGACCAACATGGTTGGACACCACTTCATTATGCTGCATATGTTGGTTGGAAAGACACTACAGAGCCGTTATTAAAGTTTGATAGATATGCTGCCAACATTGTTGAGAAAGATCGGAAGATGACACCTCTTCATTTAGCAGCCGCCCGAGGACATAAAGACATAGTGCCGTTAATCATTAAATATTGCCCAGAATGTTATGATCTGGTCGATGAAAGGGGTTGGAATTTTCTTCACTTTGCTATGATTAGTTTAAATGCCAAATATTTGCGTCTTCTTTTGAAAAATCCGTTGGCCAGAAATCTTATAAATGTGAAAGATGTCAAGGGGAACACTCCTCTCCATCTGCTGGCTGTCTTTTCTCCGGAACTTACTCGTGAGATGTGCTTTGAAGCTGATTATAAAGCCGACTATGAGGCTTTTAACAAGCAAAATATGAGGGTTGTCTATATAATGATGAGAGGTGGCTTCCCTGAGCTGCAGGTAATTTAATTGCCTCTTAACTCAGTGTCATGAATGTATAATATATAAGGATAATTAACGGATATTTCCTCCCAATTTCATAAAATAACAAGTAGATAGAGTTATATAAAATAATTGCAAGTACTTTCTCAAAGATAATAAATATAATAATTTTTTATAAAAAAAATATAAAATTATCGATTTGCTAGTGACTTATTGAAAATATCAATGAAATATTTTTATTATTTTTATTTTTTAATTTTATTTTATTTTTAAGTATAAAATTCACTTATTAAAAAGTTAAAAGTATAAAAACTATATTTTATATTATTGAATGATATTAATAATTTTTAAAATAATTTATTAACTATAAATATTGAATGTGCATGTTTTTATTTTTATTATAAAAAAAATATTCTTTCCTAATAAACTATGTAAAACATTTTTGTTATAAAAATAAACAATTAACGAATTTGTTTGTTTTGTTTTGTCTTCATTAATAATTTTTGTACATCTAATTTTATAATATGTGAAGTTAATTTTATACTTAAAAATGAAAACATGAAAAAAAAAATAAAAGAATTACTTTAATATTTTCTAATGAAAAATTAATTTTTATTATTTCAAAGAAGGTATTAGTTTTATCATATAATTTTATCTGCATGTTATTTTGGTAAACTTTAGGGAATAAGGTATCCGATAATTACCCTTATATATAAATATATATACTTCTGTATTTGTCACCTTAATTATACTTCCTGTGCTGAGTGACTTGTATAATGAATGATAAAGGAAAGGAGTGCTTCTCAATGTCGATGTATTTTCTTCTTCTTTTCTTTTTTTCCTCATTATTTATACATTTTCCTAAGTAATTAACAGTCATTATCTTACACTTGCAGCAAGAAATCCAAGAGTTGGCCAAAGATGTTGACAGTAGACAATACCCAAACGGTTTTATTCGGATAACTGAAGCAAAACTCAAAACTCGGTCATACAGAGAACAGTTTGAGAAATTTTTAGGTCAAAATTTCATTGGAATTGAAAAAGCAGTAGAGTATCATTTGGTTATGGCTGCACTAATAGCAACAGTGACCTTCGCGGCAGGGTTCACACTACCCGGTGGTTACAGGGGAGAAGAAGGCCCTAAGCAGGGCACTGCGATTTTAAGTAGAAATGAAGCATTTCAAGCGTTTGTTATCACAGATGCCACAGCCCTGGTGCTCTCCCTTTCTGCTGTCTTTATCCACTTCCTTTTGTCACTTAAGGTTTTTAAGGATCGGGCCTTTCTATTCGCTTTTGCCCTTTTGTTCACCATGGTTGCCATGGTATCAATGGTGATTGCATTTATTGCAGGCACATACGCAGTGTTGTCACCTTCTCTACGGCTTGCCATTCCCACTTGTTTCATTGGCTTGATCTTCTTTCTCTCAATGTTTTGCCTGTGTTACATGGCTTGGTTGTATTCGAGTGAAAAAAGAGAGGAATTAACTAGCTTTCGTAGAAAGGAATTAAAACTTGCGATCAAAGATTTATAATATACTTAGATCCTTATTTTGAACGAGTTTTATGTGTAACTTGCGTAATTATATTAGTTACGTTTGCATTGATAGAATTGTGATTCTAATTCTGTACTTACTAGTTTTATATTTATGTTTAATTGATTCATGCAGTACAGATTTACATCAGTGCTTGCAGTAAACTTGTACTCTTAACGTCAAAGATGGGATAGTGCCTGCACATATGCATATCCTTCTTTACGCCCCCTAATAATAGTTACAAACTTCCAGCTGAATTCCTTCTTAAACATGTGTAAAGTTCCGAGTTTCAAAGCATGCATTTATCATATATAGCTTTACCAGCAAGTACCAACTATTGTTTACTTAGCAGGTCGAGAAAATAGAGGTTGACGATTTGATATTCTAGCACTTGCATGCGCATGGTCGTGCTTTATTTCGTAACCATGTAAGCGAGTTAATGGGTGATTTTGGTTTGGCTTTGGGCAATCATTCAGCCAACTACGTCTTGCAAATGGTTGTTATGCTTGTTATTGAAATTGTACAATTTGCGAAGGATGCAATTTTAAGTAGAAAGACAGCATTTCAAGCATTTGTTATCAAAGATCCCCCATAGCCATGGTGCTCTCCCTTATATGCACCATGGTTGCCATGATGGCAATGGTGATTGCACTTATTAGAGGCACATACGCAGTGTTGTCAACTTCTTTAGGGCTACCCATTCCGACTTGCCTCATTGGTTTGAACTTCTTCCTCTTAAAGTATCCCGTCTTCAATTGGTTTGTTTATATTACCAGAAGAAAAATAGTGCCTATTAGCTTATATTAATATGGAAAAAATAAGAGGTGAGTTGACCTGAGCTACCTTTTCATCGTCCTTGTATAATTTGTAGATTTTGATTTCAATTAACTCCAATGTCTGCTAACATCAGACGCACTTCATAATTAATTTGTTAACATTTACACATATTAAACAATGGTTGTTGAACTTGAAAGAATAATAAAAATTATCGTTACTATTACTTCTCTCTCTTTAGTAGTCCTCGATAAAGTTTTGTGATGCTGTTCAGTTAAATATTTACTGAGAAATACATACATATATAACTGAGTCAAAGAATCTCCTTATTGTTAATGACCGTGGACATGGCTCTAGTTAGCAGAGTTTTTCTGTTGGGGCAATAAACATTTGTTCCACCCGTCATAAACATTTTGTGTGAGATAATAATCAACTTTAATCTAGTTTTAGTTCCTCAAGAATTTGTTCTTTCGATATGTGATGAAATCATCTATGTACTTTTGAGTGAATCAGGGAGAGTTACTGCAAATGGGCCAACATTATATCTTAAGTTGAAAAAAGGAACTGAGAAAGAGACATTTGCATCACTTTCATGCAACAGATCCCGTAGGGCAACAGACATAGTGCAACTCAAACATGCAATCGTAATGCAGTGTGGTGCTGTTGTAGAGAGACAATTCGTCAAGGTTGTGAATGCTGTGCTCGTGGTACTTCTGAGATGACAAATTATATTACCTAGCACATATAAAAATTTCTACTATGAGCTTGAAGAACTATTAGAAATATGAATATATCAATATTAATGTGGACTCAGATAAGGATCACCTGAATCTCCTGATAAGAATGTTACAGGTAAAAGGTTCAAAAAGGCATCTCCAAAGGGGAAAAAAAATTCTCCGTAGGTGAACCTCTATTATTGTGCACTAAAGATCTTCCTAATCTTCGGAAAATATGCTCAAGAGAGAGTAAGTTTCGGGTTGGCATATAAGATACTACCCTTCATGCCAACATATTAAAACTTTGAATCCAAGACAGCGAATTGAACTTGGCTGTTTTTAACATAGCCCTGTTCTCAAGGACATTGTTGGGAAACGATAATTTGAAATCTCGTAGCTGATAAATAAGCCCTGTGTTCTACTGCTAGGTCGAGCAAAGGATCCTTGTCATCCATGCCATTTTCCCACAGAAAACACAATTTCTTCAACCATAAAACGGATTACCCTCAATGTTATCCCCTTTAAAGACAACCACTTTTCTTTCTTTTTTTTTTTTCCTCTTCTGCCTTAAATTTGATGTCTCTTCATTTTTACAGGAAAACTAAAAAAAAAAGCCCAATTTTATGCCAAACAAATCCTAGAAAAACCCAAACTGAAAAATAAAGAACATTTACCAAAAATGAAAAATATTCAAACTTACACGAAATGATCAATATCAAAATCACCAAACCCTCAAAAAACTTATTTATAATCTAAAACCCTAGGATTAGAACTGAACCCATAACAAAATAAACTCACAATAAACAAACGATATGCCTTTCACATGCTAAGAGTACGAAGCATATAGTCAATATCCCCATTTTCAGTCAACAATTGAAGAACTCAAGAATAAATAATAATAATAATAATAATAATAATAAAACATGGAATAATGAAGAGGAAAAAAAACGAAAACTAGGTTTGCCTCATGTGAAGTTCCTTATTTATGATCTGTTTATTTAATTTTGTGTTGTCTTTTTGGTTTTTCTAGAAGTTTGTAATTTCATTGTTCATGATTGCGATTAAATTTCTTCCCAATTAATTGGAGTGGAAACGGAATAAATTAAACCCCGTTTATTGTATTAGAAGTGCACATATGTTATGAGTTTCAAAGGATAAATCACAGATTTGAATCTCCGTGAGGGTTCAAAGTGGGAGCCCCATTCCGTTCGTCAAATTTAACGGACCAAATAAGATGTGAAAAACAAGACTCTCTTTGCTTCAATACAGAAAAGCAGCCTTATACTCCAATATGTGCTGGCTCCTATCCTCAGGCATAGACCACATTATAGGTTAAGTAGATAACATTGAAACACAAAAATCTTTAGTATTAATATTGAAGGCCTAATTAACTGTCCTCGATTCATTTGAGGCATCTCAAATCTTGAAAAAGAATGGGGCACGTTTAGAGCATTTTGACAAACAATACTTGGGAAGTTGATATAGAAGTTTCCATTTCAGATTGAAGCTGATAAGGAACTTCATCCTCCGATGTAGTCATCCACCTGATTGGTAGACTGCATGAGGTGTGAGGCTTTCAATTTTATGCTTCTGTTGACAATCAATCTCCAATGCCTCTTGTGATTTTGGTGCTAAATATTGCCTGCATGGTAGATATCAGTTATCATTTCATTCCTTCACAGAAGAAAGATGTTAGAGGCCTTTGTCAACATTTCTAGAAGAATTAACCTCTTTTTTATAAGAGTAAAAAAGTTGTTTTTTTCTATCCATATTCATCTTCAAAGCTCTGTATTCATATAACGCATGATTCAAAATGCTGCCCTGCTATTCATGCAAAAACATCTTGTCCATCCTTCAAATGCCATCCATAAGGAGGAAAACAAACTTGCTTCAAGAATAACCAAGAATTTCCAGTCATTAATTACACTTCGTCCTTTTCATTTTGTCTTCATTCTTTAAAGAAAAACTGGTGGATTGGTGATTTGGAGTTCTCGTACTGCCTTTTCTTTGTATAGAGGTGTAAGTTGTGAGGTTCCATCAGTGCAGCTGAACAAACGGATATTCAGGAGAAATGATCTACCTGCAAGCTCCTTACCTCAAGCTACCGATAAACAGATATACAAGAGAATTGGCATGTCTAGTAATTCCTTATCAACAGCTATTGATTAGACTGCTCAGAATCCTTCCGAGTTTGGTTCTTATAATGATGTGCATGCCCCTCAAGCAAATTTGGAAACTACTGCTGAGGAGCAGGAAACAGAATCTACATCAGAAGTATGAAGATGAAGTGGATAAGCTTTTAGTTGGCTTGGGTCCTAGGTATACAGATTGGCCAAGTTGTGATCCATTACCTGTAGATGCAGATCTGCTTCCTGGAATAGCTTCTGGTTACCAACCTCCTTTCAGAGAACTTCCTTTTGGAGTCAGATATACTCTTGCAGGGAAGGAGGCAACAAATTTACAAATGCTTGCGCGTGCTCTTCCTCCACGCGTTACCTTGGGTATGCAACATTATTCAAGATAAGTTCATATGTTTGTGATTCTGAAGATTGTCTTCCAAATGACTGTAAATTTTCCGTCTCCAGGTCGAAGTAGGCAGCTCCAAGGTTTGGCTGTGGCAATGATTAAATTATGGGAAAAAAGGTCAATTGCCAAAGTTGCACTTAAACGAGCGTACAACTGAGTACTAGCGAGAGAATGGCTGAAGATATCAAGGTAATAGAACTAATCAACTAAAATACTCTGACACACTGAATTTGTAATGGAACTAATCAACTAAAATATTCTGACTCACTGAATTCGTAATGTTACGCGCACATGCACCCAATTATCCCGTCTTTTGTATCTCTTATGCTCTTTAAACTCTATGCAAGTATATTTGGTCGAGATCATCATTTAAAAATATTATTTTTACATCTATTTGATGAATATATAAATAATGTATTGATAGCAAATAATATTCTAATGGAAATTATTTTAATTACAAATCCATATCAAAATAATCATTTTTTTTATTAAAATCCTTCAACTACTAATTCAACCTTAAATATATTAAGAATTTTATTAATGTGGTACTTTCTTCCAAATACTTATAAACAATTGATTTAGAATCATTACTAAATGGACATGTTTCCAAATATTATTAGACTTAACTGAATTCATTTCATCATTTGTGGCATCTTTCCAAAGAAGGGAATCCCTTAAAAAAACATTGTTTTTTAAAAAGTTTTAGAATCATTTTCAACTTGTAAAATTATAAGAATTTTTTTAATAAATTTTTCTTTATTTTTTCTACTAAATAAAAGAAAATAAATTGAAACTTTATTTTATCAATCTTAAATCTTTTAATAATTGGTTCTATTTATTTTTCGAAGGTCAGAAGATTAATCAAAAACTTTAAGAGATATTTTCACTTATGCTCTTTGATCCATATTAATTTCTACTTGATACTCGTATGAAAGTTTAAGACTTATTTATAAAAGATAATAAATTCTCAAAAATTTTACATATATGAATTTTATTGTTATATTTGGCTCTCAATTTAAGAGTTTATATACCTCATTATTTGGAGCATATCTAAAAATACGCATTTTAATTTCTCTAGAATCTAACTTAGTCTTTTTAATAGTTGTGTTCTTGCAATGTACAAGATACTCCCATATTTTGAAATATTCAATATTGATTTTTTTTCTTTTTTATAATTTACATAGAGAAATTTTATTTTTCTTTAACCAAATTCTATTCATAATATGATATGTAACAAATAAAGTTTTTTTTGATAAATTAAATAATAATTCTGAATTTAATAACATAGTATTGATCATCTCAAAAAAAGTTTTATTTTTTATTCTAATAAATCATTTTACTGTTAGGTGTGTACTGATAAACAATACCATGTTCTTCGCAAAATGTAAAATCATTTGAATATGACAAACCTTGATGAATTATGCACATGTCTAATAAGGCCCACATAAGCATCCCATATGTCGTGAACTTTTATTCTATTTTTAGGTGTCGATACTGCTAAGGTGTTAAAACACCTCATTCTTTCTCAACGTGGGCTTTTGTTATCAACAGTTATTTATATTTGAACAAAAATTCATCACCAAACACATGCAAAAATTTATACTAAAAGGACTTAAAGAAATATCACCAATACGAATATATCAATACTAATGTGGATGTCAAATAAGAATCATCTGAATCTATAAATAAGAATATTACAGAAAAAAAAAGTTCAAAAAAGCATCTTCAAAGGAAAAAAATTCTCCGTAAGCGAACCTTATTATTGTGTACTAAAGATCTTTCTAATTTTTCGAAAACATGCTTAAAAGAAAATAAGTTCCGTTTGGGATAAAAGATACTACTCTTCCGTGCAGCTGTAGTAAAAACTTTTAATCCAAAAAAAATCCAAAACATTGACTGTAACTTAGCTCTTTTTACCGCAGCCCTGTTCTCAAGAGTCTAAGAAATTATTGGTACACAATAATTTCTCGTAGCTGAAAGTTAACCACTGTGTTCAACTGGTAGGTCTAGCAAAGGATCGTTGTCATCCATGCCATTTTTCAACAGAAAACCCAATTTCTTTAACTGTAAAGAGGATCACCTGCATGTTATTCCCTTAAAGACAACCTCTTTAGTTTTTTTTCTTTATTCTTCTTTTGCCTTAGATATGATTTCTCTTCATTTTTAAAGAAAAAAAAAATCCCATTCTTATACCAAACAAATCCAGAAAAAACCCCCATACTGCAAAATAAAAAAATAAAAAATATCTCTTCATTTTTAATTTATAAAAAAATAAAAAATCTTCAAACTGACCCAAAAAGACCAATATCAAAATCACCAAACCCCCGAAAAACTAATTTTAACCATCTAAAGCCCTAAGATTAGAACTGAAACCCTAAAAAATAAACGCATTATCAAAAGACGAGAAGAAACTGCTCAGTTTCTTCTAACATCACATGATGAACTTAAGTTGGTTAGATATTTGCTTTAGTCAGCTCTACTCTTTATAGCGTGATTGTTACGTAGAAAACATGAATTGGGACTGGAATTTGCTGTGGGATTGAAATCACGAAGATGTTTGAGCAATGCTATATTCCTTCATCTGGGCTGGACAAAATTTTGGAAATGCATTTTATTAAACTTTGAAAACTCTGTGTTCCCTTCTATTGATAAATATCTAATGATTAATTATGTAAATAGATAATCTTATTTTATTAATTTATATTATTTACATTACTAATGGCAGAGTTTAATAGTTCAATACAACTTAGAATTTGACCAGAGAAAGACACCAACACGTTGCTGCGTATTTTGGCTGGAAGGACGATAAAGAGCTGTAATTAGGATACGATAGATCTGCTGCCAGGACTGTTGACAAGGATCGGAAGATGACAGCTCTTCATTTAGCAGCCGCCCAAGGACATACGGAGATTGTGGACCACTTTGCTATGACTAGTTTCACTCTTCGAGAACTGTCAAATCTTATGAAAGGTCCGCTAGTCAGAAATCTTATAAATGAAAGGATGCCAAGGCGAGCACTGCTCACCATGTGTTACTTTTTCTGGTGGTGATTTAAAATTTCTGGCAAGGTGTCCAGCCGATTATGAGGCTGTCAACAAGAAAAATGTTGGTTTTGATCACATAATGGAACATATCTTTCCCAAGCTCCACATAATGTTCAAGAGTGGTCCGAAAATGTTGACCGTGGACGATATCCAGACTGTTTTATCCAGATAAGAGAAAACAAATGGAAAAATCCATCGGAAGAAGCTTATTCGTTTTGGAAAGATTAAGATAAATATGTCATTGGAATCAAAACAGCAGCAGAGTATCGTTTGGTAGTGTTTTGCCTTTGTTACAAATAGAAGAACTTTAAAATGTTGTATGCCTATTGAATTCAATATTTAAAAATAGGAGATGAGATCATATATTTGCAATGTGCTATGATTTTTTTATTAATTAGTTTCATAAAAAATTTGTATAATTATAATAATTACGTATGCATTTAGAGAGTTATGAATCTTAACTTTGCATTCACTAGTTTTATATTTATTTTTAATTTTGTATTCGCTAGTTTTATATTTATGTTTAACTTTCTATTCGCTAGTTTTATATTTATTTTTAATTGGTTCATGAAATACATATTTACACGAGCGCTTTCAGCAAATCTGTACTCTAACATCAATGATGGGACAGTTCCTGCATAAACGCATACATATCCTTATTTACATCCCCGATCATGGTTACCATCTTCCAGCTGATTTCCTTCTCAGAGATTAGTAAAGTTCCAAGTTTTAAAGATTTGAGTGCCGTTGCAATTAATTATTGAGGTATTATTGTCAATTACTTTTCTTAACGAGTTCTTGCCTTAAATATAAAGCAGTTTAATTTACAATTTGGAATTTAGAATTTTCGTGCGGCTGACTGTATAAATTGTTATCATCATTAAGTTTGGTGTGAAAAATGTGTAAAGTTACTTCTATATATATCCTCTTGCTAGTGCTAACAATTAATTTACACCTTATAATTGTATTAGAGCTTGTTATTTTTAGTATATTAATTTTAGCATGTCAATTATGTAATCTCAAACATTAAAGGTACTTCAGTCTTATATTCATTATTTTGACATTATTTTGTGTTCAGCTTGGCCATTTACGCTTGGTTGAAACCTTGAATTTTTTTATTTTTGGTTTTTATTTTTATTTATTTATTATAATGTTCCTTTGATCAATGTATAACTGTAGCATACAGCTGAGAAATTCAAGAATTGTTGGAAGATGATGGCGGCGGAGTATATAAAAAGGTGTCGTCAGAAAATACGGCATCCACATCTACGGCAAAGTGAACGATGATATCGGAAGATGCACATTGGTAGTATCTGCACTCATAGCAATAGTAACCTTCTCGTGTGGCACCTTTCACCTTACCTGTTAGCTTTAGAAGCGAGGAAGACCATGACCAAGGCACTACAATCCTAGGTAGAAATGCAGCTTTTCGAGCATTTGTTTTGACAGATGCCATAGCCATGATTTTAGCCCTTTGTATTGTCTTTGTTCACTTCATTTTTTCCGTTGAAGAATATCAAAAGTACCTGTTTCTTTTCAATTGTGCTTATAGGTGCACTATGCTTACTGTCAGATTCTTAACTTGGAGATGTGCAATATTCGAGAGGTTTTAGCTTCAACTCTTAGATAATGGATGCGCAAAGAGAGTTCAGAGGCGTATACTCCCTCGACTGGACAAAATGAGGACTCAAAGTGAGCACAAAGTATAATCGCAACAGATTGTGCATAGGCTTCATGAACATGTGACCATAATACTGCGAAATGGACTCGTTGACCTACATCCAATGGGCCCGGAATATGACATGTAACAGAAAATGTGCAAACAGTGAGGGGGGACACTGAACTATACAAGGAGTGGCTCTTAAAAAAGATGCAATCGAGAACGGTTGCAGGTTGAGAGTTAGAAAACTCAAAATAGTAGCAGGTGAACTCCGTAAGGCCCAACCCCGAAGTACACTTATCTCCAAAAATTCAAGGAATATCTACCGAACAATATGTTTGATCCTCAATTTAAAAGACGTGGATGAAATAAGAGTCCCAGATAAGTTCTTCAACGAGTGTTTGAATGTGATTAAAGTACGATATAGCAATGTGTGAGTGGACAGAGAGTTTTAAATAATTAAAAATATTCATTGTGACTTGTACTTATAAATAATATATTTTAAAGTTAAAAGATACATAAATGAATTAAGAGAAATTTAGTAAAGTAAATTTTTAAAAATACTAAAGTTGTATTTTTTTTAAGAGAAAATTTTTGAAAAAAAATAAGAAAAAAGTTGAAGAGTTTTGTTTTCGTAATTATTGTGTGTGCTTTCTTTTGTGTGTAATAATTATCGTATGTATTTTTATTTGTGCATATAAAAAAAAAAAACCTCTATATGCAAACAAATTAAGATTGTTGGCTAAATTTCTTAGCACAAGTATAAAGTTGCTGTATAAACAAAAGTTTTCTATAAAGTTTATATTTATATTTTTCTATTTTACATATTTTGTATATTTAAATTTTAATATGTTTTATATTTGGTTATATTTTTGTATTTGATAGGTTTTATATTTAAATTTGAGTATGTTTTATTGATTATCTTAATTTGTGCATGATAGTTTTAATTACTCATTCCTTAATTAAAGATAAAAGGATTAATCTTCAATATTTAAGTAGGTTAAGTGTCATTTGGTATTGAGATAATTCTATTTAATTTAGAAAGAAAAGCTAATAAAGTATTTGGTAATACTAATTTTAATGAAACTCAGGCTATTATTTTACTAAAATTTGACATTTAGTATTTCATTCCAAATAACTTATCTTAAAAGCTATCATCCCTCGTCACAACTTGCTACCAAACATATTTTAATATACATGTCCAATCATTATAAGAGAGTATAATCAATAAATATTTAAAGAAAAAGGATCTTCATTTGAATGAACAAATGAATGCATTAAACAAAAACATATATAAAAATTTTGTTTATCCTTCAATTATATAAGAGTAATCAATAAAATTTTATACTATTACCTTAAGTTAAGAAAACTTTCTCATGTGTGTATCAAGACTATCTTAACTCTTTTTTTAATTATATTTTACAAATTCTTTTGATATTAAGAATAAATTCATAAGAATATTAAAAGAAATTAAGAATATGTTTGTATCATTGTATGCACAATAGTTTTACTATATGTGGCCTATATTTAATAATCAGTATAATATATTAGAGTACAAAAACAACTAGAGTCGAGTTTAAGCCCATTATTTGTGGCCTACTTACAGAAATACACCATACAAGTTTATATTTATTGTACAATATTAACTTAGCTAAAGCTTAATATAATGTTGGGTCAATCGATTTGACCCAAACCAATAGGATTTTAGTATATATATTTGAGTGTTTGCAAATTGTAATATTTCACCATTTTGTTTTTATATTGAAATTAACTATTTCGCTTATAATTTTTTTTGCAAACTTTTATAAGTTTTTTTAATAAATTTTGTATTGTTTTAATTTTTATTTATTCTATTTGCTTGATTTTCATAATCGTAACAATTACAAAAAATTACTCATTATTAATATAATCTAGTTCTAGTTCAAGATGCTCTAAGTACAAAGATACTATGTCATATTATTTTGACGTGATCTTTTTGATATTTTACAGTACATGTACACAAAACACACACGTTAATATATTTTAATTTTTCAAATTTAGAGATTGAATGTTTAACTTCAAAGTATAATTATCTACGTCTCAATTTTTTTTGTACAATCAAAAATATGATATTTATTTAAATTAGAATATTTATTAATTTTTATTTTTAATTACTATACATGATATAATTAATAATAAATAATTTAAAATTATTTTATTACTTTTAATTTATATTATAAAATATAAAATTAATTTATAAATTTTATTAAAATATAATTATTTATTATTAATTATATTATTTAATAATATTTATTTTAAAATGAGATTAAAAAAAATGCTGAGACATAGGATGCTGATCATATGTCACACCTCATCTTCCAGAGCCGACATGTCACATCGGACAGGTCATGATAATGGGGTCGACTGGGTTGACGATTGACAAAGCTGTTTGGATTCGATTGGAGGTACCATTTTTCACCACATGCGTCAACTCCCCAATTTATTTGCCATTTGTCGCATGGGACTCAAAAGTGAAGTAAGTGTGATAAACGAAAATGGCATTCAAATATATTACCTTTCTTTCATTGTCGTAATTTTCCAATTCTTTTCCTTCAAATTCAACTCTCTTTTTTAAAAAGAACAGAAACTTGTCAGTCTCTGATCAATCTTTACCAACCATTTTTTTTTATTTTTCAATTAAAATTTTTTTATCTTTGTCCATATTGTAGATGCACTTGACTTCTCACTTTCGTGGAAAAGTCAAGGATAGAACAAGGGAAGCTGCGAAACTCTCCTTCTCCACGTATTATATATACATAGATAAAAAGATTCCTTACTAAACAGAAACTAAAGTCGAATCCCATGGATTCTCATTCTGTTTTCAAAGCGAACGGGAAAACTTCTTCATATGTATATATATTTCAAAATATGAGTGTCATTGTTTAAAAAAAAAAAGTATCAAATTTAAACTGAGACCATAATAAAAAAAGAGTATTTTGTTTCGATCTTACGTCGAGATCACATTTTCTTAATTTTATTTATTATATTTTTAAAATTTTTAATATTAGGAATAAATGGAGAAGAATATTTAAAAGAAATTAGAATACATATATATCATTGTATGCACTATAGCTATACTGGATAGTAGCATTTGCTGAGTATGGCTCACTATTGATGTGATTCAGCTCAACTTGTTCCGAGATGTTATGTCGCATCATTTGGGTGTAATCTTTGGCAATTGTAAGTTGTAACTACCTGCATTTGTCGTCTTCCAAGACCACGACATATGATCTGTGTGTTCTTCGTACTCTTACATGTCGCATTAGACTGGTAATGGTAATGGGGCAGACGGGGTTGATAATTGACAAAGATGCTTGGATTTGATTCGAGGTTGCATTCTTCACCACACACGTTATTGGCCATTTGTCATATAGGACTCAAAGTCAGTGTGAAAGATTACCTTCATTTAATGCACCAAACAATAATATTATTTCAATTAAAATGACACTCAGATATTTCCATTCTTTCATTGTCATGATTTTCACATACATTTCCTTCGAAGCAACTCTCTTTTTGAAGAAACTTGTCAATCTCTGTAAAAAAACGAATGAAATTCGAAAAATTAGCCGAGCTCATGGTCGATTCCGTCATGGTGGTCATATCTGGGTTTTAGGTTTCTCCCAATGGAATTGTCATAAAAATAAAAAGATTAAATACGGAATTCACAATTCATTAGTGGCAATAGCACTCGTTAATCATTACATCAGGCCGACTGAGATGAGGGTAACATGTGCTTTTAACTGTTAAAATTGACTGTTGAGGTACCATTGTCAATTATTCTTGGTTATTTCCAATTTATATAAGCAGTATGTACATTAGAATGTCTTTATTTTTTCAATTTTAGAGGGTAGAAAATTAATTTTCAGTTGTAACTACCTACTTCTTGTTTTCTTCCAAGACTACGACACGCGATTTTTGTTTCGTCACATCTCGTCTTCTAGCACCGACGGTGGACCCCCGACAAAGCAGCAATGGTGCTTAAATTTCTTACAAGTGCATACAGCAACGTTGGTTACGTTCATGCCCTTCGAATTTTCCACATGAAACACGTTCGTTGTTGTCTTATGAGTTATGTCAATACTGGAGGTCGACTGGACTTTTCTCTTTCATGGAAAAGTCAAGGATAGAATAGTGGATGCAGCCAAACTCCCCTACTCCACATATTATATATACATAGATAAATATTCCTTGCTAAACAAAACCTAAAGTCGAAGCCAATGGATTCTCATTCTGTTTCCGAAGTGAATGAGAAAGCTTCGTTATCAGGAAGCAATGGCGAGAGTCGTCAGTCTCGTTTGAACCTAGATCCTGAATTGTACGATGCTGCGGCCAAGGATAATGTTGAATTCTTGGAGAAGATTACAAAAGATGAAATTGAGAGCTGGGTCACACCGACAAAGAATACAATCCTGCATATGAACATCTTATCTCCAAACAGAGCACAAGGATCAACCAAGTTCGTTGAGGAAGTAACTAAGAAATGTCCATCATTGCTGCTAAAAGTTAACGCTCGATGTGATACTCCACTTCATGTTGCGGCACAACGTGGCGATGTCGATATGGTGACAGTTCTTATTGAACGAGCAAAAGATCAACGTCATGATGATCTGGAGAGCGGAGAACCAGCTGCGAAGAAAATCATTGGGATGCTGAATAATCAGAAAAATACAGCCCTGCACGAGGCATTCCGTCGTGGTAGTCTCGATATTGTGAGAATATTAATGAAAGAAGAACCTAATTTTCCTTATTCTGCCAATGATTACGGCGAAACGCCACTCTACATGGCTGCCGCGAGAACAAAATGTTCCGATATAGTGGCCGAAATATTAGAAAACAATCCATCAGCAGCCCATGAAGGCCCCGGTGGAAAGACTGCTTTACATGCAGCAGTTACATCGGTTCTGGTGGTACATTAGCTTATCCCCTTCAAATTTATATGCCGACATAATTAATGTCCTCGTCCCGGATTTGAAATTCCCCAACATGGAAAAAAAAAAAGAAAAATATTTTAAAAAATGCTTGTAATTTTGAATATTAAATTATTTTTTAATTAAGTACTTCATAATAAAAACGTAACATAAATGAACCTCCCTTTAAAAAGCATACTTCAAATTAAATCGTAATATTAAAAAAAAATAAAAAATAAACAAAAGCAATAAATACTATTAAAATTTGCATCTTTGACAAGCGTAGGAAGTAACTATTATTTAATATTAATTGTTAATAAATTTAACTTTTCATAATTTTTATACTTAAATTAATTTTGTCAATAACTTTTTAACTTATGAAACATGATTATAATTTTAGTTTTAGATGCTAATAGTAATAAAGAAAAGTAGCCTAAATAAATAAATAATGTTAATAGATAAAAAATATAAAAAAAATAGAATTAATTTACATCATATATAATTATATTTTAATTAAATAAAAGTACAAAAAAATCTCTAAAAAAAATTTAATACAGCCCTCAAGATGCACGTAACAAACTTGATATGTTAATTTAAAATGGAAATTTTAAGTTAAGAAATTTCACCTTATATATATATATATATATATATATATATTGCCCTTCTAGATGCAATGAAGAAAATATTCGAGAAAAAGAAGAGTTTGACCAGAGAAAGAGACCAACATGGTTGGACGCCTCTTCATTATGCTGCATACGTTGGTTGGGAAAACACTGCAAAGTCGTTATTAGAATTTGACAGATATGCTGCCAACATTGTTGAGAAAGATCGGAAGATGACGAAACCTCTTCATTTAGCAGCCGCCCGAGGACATAAAAAGATTGTGCCGTTAATTCTTTCATATTGTCCAGAATGTTATGATCTGGTTGATGAAAGGGGTTGGAATTTTCTTCACTTTGCTATGGTTAGTTTAAATGCTAAATATTTGCGTCTTCTCTTGCAAAATCCTTTGGCCAGAAATCTTATAAATGTGAAAGATGTCAAGGAGAACACTCCTCTCCATGTGCTGGGTGTCTTTTCTCCAGATCTTGCTTGTGAGATGTGCTTTGAAGCCGATTATGGAGCTGATTATGAGGCTTTCAACAAGCAAAACATGAGGGTTGTCTATATAATGACGAGACGTGGCTTCCCTGAGCTCCAGGTAATTTAATTGCCTCTTAACTCAGTGTTATGAATGTACTATATAATGTGTATAAAGGTAATTAATTAATTGATATCTTCTTTGAATTTTTTAAAAATAACAAGCAGGTGGATTTATATAAACCAATTGCAGGTACTTCTCCGAAAAATAATAAATATAATAATTTTTTCATAAAAAATATAAAATTATCATTCTACTCGTGTTTTATTGAAAGTATTAATGTAATATCTTTATTATTTTTATTTTTTAATTTTATTTTATTTTTAAGTATAAAAAGTCACTTATGGAAAAGTTGAAAGTATAAAAATTATATTTTATATTATTGAAATGATAATAAAATATTACCTTAAAAAAATTTAAAATAATTTATTAACTATAAATATCAAATGTGTATGTTTCTATTTTTATTCTAAAAAAATTTTTTTCCTAATAAATTATTTAAACTATTTTTGATATAAAAATAAATAACTAGCGAATTTGTGTTCTTTGTTTCATTTTGTCTTCATTAATACTTTTTATATATTCAATTTTATATGTGAAGTTAATTTGATACTTAAAAGTGAAAATAAAAAATAAAATTAAAGGAATTATTTTAATATATTCAACAAATTACTAATAAAATTTTCTAATAAAAATTAATGAAATATTATCCTTGGAGAAAGTATTGGTTTTTTCATATAATTTTATCTACATTTTATTTTAGTAAACAGTAAGAGATATGGTATCTGTTAATTATCCTGATATATAAATATATATACTAATGTACTTGTCGCCTTAATCATACTTTTTTGTGCTGAGTGACATATATAATGAATGATAAAGGAAGGGAGTGCTTCTCAATGTCGATGCATTTTCTTCTTCTTTTCTTTTCTTCCTCATCATTTATACATTTTCCCAAGTAATTAATGATCAGTATCTTACACTTGCAGCAAGAAATCCAAGCGTTGGCCAAAGCTGTTGACAGTGAACAATACCCAAACGGTTTTATTCGGATAACTGAAGACAAATTCAAAACTCGGTCGTACAGAGAAAAGTTAGAGAAATTTGTAGGTCAAAACTTCATTGGAATTGAAAATGCAGTGGAGTATCATTTGGTTGTGGCTGCACTAATAGCAACAGTGACCTTTGCGGCAGGGTTCACATTACCTGGTGGTTACAGAGGAGAAGAAGGCCCTAAGCAGGGCACTGCAATTTTAAGTAGAAATGCAGCATTTCAAGCATTTGTTATCACAGATGCCATAGCCATGGTCCTCTCCCTTTCAGCTGTCTTTATCCACTTCCTTTTGTCACTTAAGGTTTTCAAGGATTGGGTCTTTCTATTTGCTTTTGCCCTTTTGTTCACCATGGTTGCCATGGTAACAATGGTGATTGCATTTATTACAGGCACATCCGCAGTGTTGTCACCTTCTTTAGGGCTTGCCATTCCCACTTGTATCATTGGCTTGAGCTTCTTCCTCTTAATGTTTTGCATGTGTTACATGGCTTGGATGTATTCGAGTGAAAAAAGAAAGGAAATCGCTAGAGTACGTGAAAAGGAATCAAAACTCGCGAGCAAAGATTCAGAATGTACTAAGATCTTTATTTTAAAGGAGTTTTATATATAACTTGTGTAATTATAGTAGTTATCTTTACATTTATAGAATTGTGATTCTAATTCTGTACACGCTAGTTTTATATTCATGTTTAATTGGTTCATGCAGTACAGATTTAAATGAGTGCCTCCAGTAAACTTGTGCTCTTAACGTCAAAGATGGGATAGTGCCTGCACATACGCATATCCTTATTTACACCCCTTGATCACAGTTACAAACTTCCATCTGAATACCTTCTCAAAGATGGGTGAAGTTCCGAGTTTCAAAGCGTGCATTTATCATATATAACTTTACCGGCAGGGACCAGTTATTGTTCTCTTAGCAAGTCGAGAAAAGAGAGGTTTGAAACATTTGCAAGGGATGCAACTCTAAGCAGAAAGCCAGCATTTCAAGCATTTGCTGTCACAGCCATGGCCATGGTGCTGTCCCTTACTAGGCATTGAAGAAATTGGTCTTTTTATTCACTTTTGCCCTTATGTGCACCATGGTTGCCATGATAGCGATGGTGATTGCACCTGTTACAGGTACATACGCAGTGTTGTCGTCTTTTTTAGGGTTCACCATTCCCACTTGTTTCATTGGCTTGAACTTCTTCCTGTCAATGTATCTCCTATTGTCAATTGGGTCAGCTGACCTGAGCTACCTCTTCATCATCCTAGTATAATTTACAGAGTTTGATTCCCATTAACTACAATGTCTGCTAAAATCCGATGCAATTCATGATTAATTTGTCCACATTTAAACATATTAAACAATGGTTGTTGAACTTGAAAGAATAATACAAAATTATAATTATTACCACTACTGTCTCTTTAGTAATCGTAGGCACAGTTTGTGATGGTGTTCAATCAAATATTTACAGAGGAATACATACATATATAACTGAGTCAAAGAATCTCCTTATTGTTAATGGTTGTGGACATGGCTCAAGGGAGCAGAGTTTTTCTATAGGGATCAAAACAACATTAGCACGGACTATTTGTTAGCGATCGTTCGAATTTTCTTTTGCCAATTGAACGCCTTGGGAAAAACCACCACTGATGTCTCTCTCTGATGTTAATATAAACAATCAAATAGAACAAATGTACACACAATATATCAACCCATTGCCAAGCAACAAACTCCGCACATAATCACAATACGTAGGTAATTTTTAAAGTTAAAATTCTGCCTAAAGTGAGGAGTAAAAATTACAAGACTATAATTCACCCCAAAAACTCCATTATAATCAACTAATAGGATTCACAATCTCTCTCTAGTTAAAGCTAGAGTCATACACTCAAAATAATTTCAAGACTATTTTGTATTGAACAAAGAAACAATTTCCACAAATAATAGTGGCCGGAACAATAACTCAATAACTGTTGACAGAGGACCCTAAATCCATTACAGATAGACTAATTCCATCAGTTTAACTAATTCCATCTACATCAGTGTCAAATATATATAGATTGGATTTCAAGTATTCTACAACACAAAAGGTTACCGCAGGGGCGCTTCGCTAAGAAATCGGTCCTAGAAAATCACCCTCTAAACCGACCAATGCTTGAAATTCCCTTTGTGCCGAGCCACTTTGTTCCAATCACTATGAAACGAACCACAATATCTTTTTCAATCTTTGGGTGCTTGTCACTCTGGAAAACCAGATTCTGTACCTGAACATATCGGTAATCGGGCTTTTTTGTACAAGAGAGTTATATGTTTTCAATTGGCCAAACCTCAAGAAAACCCCCATGCTTCAGCACTTTGTGTACAGTCCCCTCCAAGATCTCTCCCCTGAAAATTTTGAAGGTGACAGCACTGAGAACAACAGGAAACAGCACCTCCCTGTGTTCTGCTGGACTTTTCCCACCCTTATGCTCTCCAAAGTTGTGACAGCAAGATAATATCCAAGATCTTTGGTGACCTTTTTGCAAGAATAGTCATCCAACAAGTGGATAACAAAAGACCTGTGGAGCATCAATCCCTTTGCGTCAAGATTTTCAGCAGGCATTACAACATTCCAGGGCAACTTCACTTTGAGAAACATTTTGTTCCACCTATCATAAACAAAATGTGTGAGATAATAATCAACTTTAATCTAGTTTTAATTCCTCATGAATTTGTTCTTTCCATATGTGATGAGATCATATACAAACTTTTGAGTGAATCTGGTAGAGTTACTGCAAGTAGACCACCATTATATTTAAGTTGAAAAAAGGAATTGAGAAAGAGATATTTGCATCACTTTCATGCAACAGATCAAATAGGGCAACAAAAACAGTGGGACTCAAACATGCAATCATAATGCAGTGTGGTGCTGTTACAGAGAGACAATTCGTCAAGGAGTAAGCCAGTTCTTTGGTTAAAGGCTATCAATGCAATGCTCGTGGCACTGCTGAGATGACAAATTATATACCAAGCATGTATAAAAATTTCTACTAAAGAGGTTGAAATCTATTAGAAATATGAATATATCAATACTAATGTGAACATCAAATAAGAATCGCCTCAATTCCCTAAATAAAAATATTGCAGTAAAAAAAGTTCAAAAAAACAGCTCCATTGAAAAAAAAAAAAAATCCTCCATAGGCGAACGATTATTATTGTGTGCTAAAAATTTTCCTAATCTTCCGAAAATATGCTCAAAAGAGAATAAGTTCCTAGTTAGGATAAAATATACCACACTTCATGCCAGCACAGTAAAACCCTTAATCCAAAACAGCGAATTTAACTTGGCTCTTTTTAACATAGCCTTGTTCTCAAGGGTATAAGAGCATTTTCTAACATAGCCTTTTCTCAAGAGTGTAAGAAACTGTTGGGAAACAATAATTTGAAATCTCGTAGCTGATAAATAACTAGTATCTTCCACAGATAGGTCTAACAAAGGATCCTTGTCATCCATCTTCATTGCGTATTGTTATCATATGGTAGATAGGCAAAGCTTTCTAAATATGATAGAAAGTTAAATATTATATTTATATAACATCTTATTATTGTAATTATATAAAAGGTATAATTACTTAATATTATAAAAGGTTAAGTCTCCTATTAACATAATATATTTATTGTTGTGATTGTACAAGAAGTAAAGCCATGTAATTATGAAAGGTTAAACATTTTATACAAATAATAATTGTTAGTGGATTTCAGTTGCTAATGATAAAAGTTCCAAGCATCCTAACACTTCGAAGTCGATTAACATTAGATGCAATCCACAATTAAATTAACCAAAAGAATATTATTAGCGTTAGTATCCCTTTTAATCTCATGAATAGTATTACGATGCAAATCCATGGAAGAATAAAAAGAAAATATATATAGTAGGGCAAAGAATTTCCATATTAATTAGTTGTTGAACGGCCAAGGTATAGCTTGTAAATGAATAATAAATGAAGAATCTGACGCATGAATCCAATTTATATGCTTTGCATGATCAACTTGGGTTAGATTATAATTTCCAGAGCATAAACAAAGTGTTCGATGCTTTCCCCGCTACAACATCGCGGAATTTAAGGTTTCAGTTACATCAGGAATTAACAACGAAAAATATGGGTACTACTTTTGGCATTGAGTTTTAGATGATTTCTTGTTTCTACGAGACATTAATAATAACCTTCTAATAAAAGAACTAACAAAAATGTTGATGTCTATTGAGTTAAATATTTAAAAACAGGAGATGAGCTCATATATTTGTAATGTATAACTATAATAATTACACGAGTTATATATTAACATTAACATACAGCTAAGAAATTCAAGAATTTTCGGAAGATGACGGTGGTGGAGTGTATAGAAAAGGCATCGTCAGAAAAATACGGCATCCACATCTATGGCAAGAATGATGATATCCTCTCTCAATTTGAGAAAGCACATTTGTAGTATCTGCATTCATAGCAACAGAAACCTCCTAATAAAGTATTTGATAATACTAATTTTAACGAAACTCGTCTATTATTTTACTAAAATTTGACATTTAGTATTTTATCCCAAACAGCTTAACTTAAAATGATCTTCATTTGAACGAACAAATGAATGTATTGAACAAAAACACGTATAAAAATTTTATTTTTTCCTTCAATTATATAAGACTAATGGATAAAACTTTATACTATTATTGTAAGTTAAGAATACTTCCTTGTGTGTGTATCAAGATTGTTTTAACTTTTTTTTAATTACATTTTACAAATTCTTTTAATATTAAAAATAAATCCATAAGAACATTAAAAGAAATTAAGAATGCATTCGTATGATTGTATGCACAATAGTTTTACTGCATATTTGTCGCCTATATTTGATAACTAGTAAATTATATTAGAGTACAAGAAGCAACTAGAGTCGAGCTTAATCCCAATATTTGTAGCCTACATATGGATATATACCTTACGAGCTTAATATAATGTTGGGTCAATCCCACTTGACCCAAACCTATAGGATTTTAGTATATATATTTGAGTGTTTGCAAATTGTAATATCACATAATTTTTTCTCTGTAAATTTTTAAATGTTTTTTCAAATAAATCTTGTATTGTTTTAATTTTTATATGCTTTCTTTGCTTGGTTTTGATAACAGTAACGATTGCAAAAAATTGCTCACTGTTAATATAATCTAGTTCAAGTTGCTCCAAGTATAAAGATGCTATGTGATATCATTTTGGTGTGATCTTTAATAATTTACAATACACACACATATTAAAATATTTTATTTTTTCAAATTTAAAGATTAAAAATTTAATTTTAAGGCATAATTACTTGTATCTTGCCTTCTTTTAAAATTAGGGAGGTATGATATTTGTTATAGATTATAATATTTTATTAATTTTTATTTTTAATTTAAATAAATATTAATACGAACATAATTAATAATAAATAATTTAAATTTATTTTATTATTTTTAATTTATATTATAAAATATAAAATTAATTTATAAATTTTATTAAAATATAATTTAAAATATAATTATTTATTATTAATTATATTATTTATTAATATTTATTTAAAAAATAGATTTTTAAAAAAAAAAAAAAGCTGAGAAATAAGATTTTAAAAAAAGAGTCTATTTTAGTTGGATCCTACATCAAGATCATATTTTCTTAATTTTATTTGTTATATTTTTAAAATTTTTAAGATTATGAATAAATGGATAAGAAAATTTTAAAAAAAAATTAAAATACATTTATGTCATTGTATGCACGATAGCTTTACTGGATGGTAACATTTGCCGAGTATGGCTCACTATGGAAGTAATCCAGCTCAAGTTGTTCCAAGTGTTTAGATGCTACGTCGCATCATTTCGGTGTAATCTTTTGGTGATTGTAAGTTGTAACTACCTGCATCTTGTCGTCTTCCAAGACCACGACGTATGATCTGTGTGTTCTTCGTATTCTTACATTTCGCATTAGACCAGTAATGGTAATGGGTGGACTGGGTTGATAATGGATGAAGATGCTTGGATTTGATTCGTGGTTCCATTCTTCACCACGCACGTTAACTCGTCAATTTATTGGCCATTTGTCATATAGGACTCAAAGTCAGCGTGAAATATTACCTCGAGTTAATGCACCGAACAATAATGTTATTTCAATTAAAATGACTTTCGAAAAGTGGATGAAACCCGTTCGTTGGTGTCTAATGAGTTATGTCCATAGTGCAGGTCGACTTGGCTTCTCTCTTTCATGGAAAAGTCAAGAATAGAATAGTGGATGCATTGAAACTATTCTACTCCACATATTATGTATACATAGAGAAAAAAAAAGATTCCTTACAAAACAGAAACTAAAGTCGAAGCCAATGGATTCTCGTTCTGTTTACAAAGTGAATGAGAAAGCTTCGTTGTCAGGCAGCAATGGCGAGAGTCGTCAATCGCATTTGCACATGGATCCTGAGTTGTACGAGGCCGCAGCTATGGGTAATGTTGAACCCTTTCAGGATATTTCAGAAGATGAAATTGAGAGCTTGGTAACACCGGGCAAGAACACAATCCTGCATACTAACATCACATCTCCAAACGAAACAACGGTATCAACCAATTTCGTCAAGGAAATAATTGAGATATGCCCATCATTGCTGCTAAAAGTTAATGCTCGAGGTGACACTCCACTTCATGTTGCGGCACAACGTGGCCATGCTGATATAGTTAGAGTTCTTATCGAAAGTGCAAAAGATCAACATCATGATGAACCGGAGAGCGGAGTACCAGTTGCCAAGCAAATGATCGGGATGCTGAATAATCAGAGAAATACAGCACTGCACGAGGCAATCTGCTGTCGTAGTCTCGATATTGTGAAAATATTAATGAAAGAAGAACCTGATTTTCCATATTCTGCTAATGATTACGGCGAAACGCCGCTCTACATGGCTGTCGCCAGAAGTTCTTCCAAGGTTGTCGCTGAAATATTAGAAGACTGCCCGTCAGCGGCCCATGACGGCCCCGGTGGAAAGACTACTTTGCATGCAGCAGTTATCGACCGTTCGCGAGGTATGTTAGCTTGCCCCCTTCAATTTACAATGCTAATATAATCAATGGCCTAGCCCCGGACATGATATAGCCCAGACATGATTAAAAAAAAAAAATCTGAAAAAAATTATTGGAAAAAATTCTTGTAATATTAAATATTAAATTATTTTTTAAATTACGCACTCTATAAGAAGGATATAACATAAATGAACCTCCCTCTCATAAGCATATTTGGATAAAATCATAATAGTAAAATAAAATAAAAGCAATAAATACCATTAAAGTTTTACCATAAATGAAATTTGATTATATCAATTTTATACAAGAAACTTGATTTTAATTTAAATTTTTAGATGTTAATAGTAACAAAGAAAAATAGCCTATATAAATAATTAAATTTAATAGATAAAAAAATATAAAGCGAAAAGGGAATCAATAGATATATTTTTTTTAGATAATTTTATTTTAATTAAGTAAAAATATAAGAATCTCCGAAAGAATTATATTTTACATAATTTACCTAAAAATGCTATGCTCTTAAATATAAATTATACTGATATAACTGAAAATGAATCTACTCAATAATAGCTTCACCAGAAGTAAGTCTAGATAAAGGCCTGTATTAGCTCAAATTAATTTTAAAAACAAGAAAAAATTAAAATTAAAAACTAATATCCATCAATCTAAAAAAAGAATATTAATTTTTAATTATTTATACAAATTTAATAATTTTACGTTTAATGTTATTTCTCTATTTATTTTTAAATTGCATGCATTAACAGTTTAAAGTTGATATCTTAATTTAAAGTTAAAAATTTGAGTTAAGAAATTTAACCCTTAAATATAATTTTTTTTTTTTAATCCTTTTAGACATAATGGTTCAAATATTAAAGAAAAACAAGAGTTTGACCAGAGAAAGAGACCAATACGGATGGACTCCACTCCATTATGCTGCATATTTTGGCTGGAAATACATTATAGTGCAGTTATTAGAGTTTGATAGATCTGCTGCCTGCATCGCGGACAAAGATCGGAAGATGACAGCTCTCCATTTAGCAGCCGCCCGAGGACATGCAGACATAGTGAACCGAATCATTGAATATTGCCCAGAATGTTATGACCTGGTCGATGACAGGGGTTGGAATTTTCTTCACTTTGCCATGCTTAGTTTACATTCTCGATGTTTGCATGATCTCTTGGAAAAGCCGTTGGTTAGAAATCTTATAAATGTGAAAGATGTCAAGGGGAACACTCCTCTCCATGTACTGGCTGTTTTTTGTCGAGATTATTACTCCTACATATGCTTTCTCGGACGCTATCAAGCCGATTATGAGGCTGTCAACAAACAATGTATGAGTGTTAACAACATAATCAGATATGGCTTCCCTGAGTTCCAGGTAATCTGATTGCCTCTTAAATCTCAATGTTATAAGCTTGTAAAATATAAATTAATATACTAATTCCTTAGAGTCACATTGTACTTTGTCACCTTAATTATACTTCAAGTGCTGAGTGATGTACAATGAATGACAAAAGAATGCTTCTCAATGTTGATGCATTTTCTTCTTCTTCTTCTTCTTCTTCTTCTTCTTCTTTTTCCTAATTATTTTTATATTTTATTAAGTAATTAATGATCAAAATCTTGCACTTTCAGCAAGAAATCAGAGAGTTGGCTAAAGATGTTAATAGCGGACAATATCCAGACGGTTTTATCCAAATAATTGAAGACAAATGGAAACTTAAATCAGATGAAACTTATTCGTTTTGGAAAGACTTAGATCAAAATACCATCGGAATCAAAGAAGCAGCAGAGTATCATTTGGTCGTGGCTGCACTAATAGCAACAGTAACCTTCGCGGCAGGGTTCACATTACCCGGTGGTTACAGGGGTGAAGAAGGCCCTAAGCAGGGCACTGCAATTTTAAGTAGAAATGCAGCATTTCAAGCATTTGTTGTCACAGATGCCATAGCCATGATCCTCTCCCTTTCTGCTGTCTTTATCCACTTCCTTATGTCACTTAAGTATTTTAAGGAATGGGTCTTTCTATTCGTTTTTGCTCTTTTGTTCACCATGATTGCCATGGTAACAATGGTGATTGCATTTATTACAGGCACATATGCAGTTTTGTCACCCTCTTCAGGGCTTGCCATTCCCACTTTTTTCATTGGCTTGAGCTTCTTCCCCTTGATGTTTTTCCTCTGTTGCAAGGCTTGTTCGTATCCGCGGTGGAAAAAAAAGAATATTAGGAGATGAGATCGCGTGTTTGTAATGTACTTCAATCTTTATATTTAACTAATTTCATATATAAATTTGTGTAATTATAATAATTACCTTGATATTTATAGTGTTGTGGTTCTAACTCTGTACTCACTGTTTTATATTTATTTATTGAATATGTGGTACAAATTTACACGAGTGCTTGCAGTAAATCTGTACTCTTTACATCAAAAAAAGGGTAGTGCCTGCACAAACACGAACCCTTATTTACACCCCTGATTATAGTCACAAACTTCCAGCTTTATTCCTTCTCCAAGATCAGTAAAATTCCAAGTTTTAAAGCATCCATTTATCATATATAACTTCACTTTTTTCTTTTTGCAATTAAAAATTTACAGAGATGTGCGGACATAATATAACCGAGTCAAAGAATCCCCTTATTGTTAACGGCTGTAGACATGGCTCAAGGGAGCAGAGTTTTTCTATGGGGATCAAAACCGCATTAGTGGGAACTATCTGCTGGCTATCGTTGGAATTTTCTTTTGCCAATTGTAAGGCAGCATAAAAACTGGCATTGGCTAAAGAGAATTGCAGAACATGTCCCTAAATTTGCGTAAATCCAGTTGCTAGCACTCGTACTGTACTTTAACGTTTTCTAAACAAGGTCCGGACCACCAGAGGTTACTGCTTACCAGCACTTTATTTGACAAAACATAACATTTGGTAAACTGTTTCAAAAACTTGCAAAGGTCAACAAAGTAGCATTTCAGCATTCTTAGCTTTTTAACTAATTCCATCTACACCAGTGTCAATTATATGCAGACTGGCTCTCAAGTAGTCTACAACAAGCTTCACTAAGAAACTGGTCCTAGAAAATCACCCTCTAAACTGACCAATGCCTGAAATTCCCTTCCTGCCTCAAGCCACTTTGTTCTGATCACTATGAGACGAACCACAATATCTTCCTCAATCTTTGGGTGCTTATCACTTTGGAAAACTGGATTCTCTGCCTGCAAATATCGGTAATCAGGCATTTTTGTACAAGAGAGATTAATGGTTTTAATTGGCCCACACCTCAAGAAAATCCCATGCTTCAGCACTTTGTATACAGTCCCATTCGAGATCTCTCCCCTGAAAATTTTGAAGGTGATAGCACAAAAAACAACAGGAAACAGCACCTCCCCTGTGTTATTCCTAACTTTTCCCTCCCCTATGCTCTCCAAAGTTTTGATAGCAAGATAGTATTCAAGATCTTTGGTGGCCTCTTTGCAAGAAAAGTCATCCAACGTGCGGATAACAATAGACCTCTGGAGCATCAATCCCTTTGCATCAAGATTTTCAGCAAGGAATACAACATTACAGGGCATCTTCACTTAGAGATGCATCTTGTTCCACCAAAATTCTTTTCTGGGCCACATCAACAAATTAAATTTTTTTATTGTTGCAGAAACAGTAATAGTACATTCATTACATCAAATTCTTTTAACATGATCCTACTACAATTTGATTTAGAGTTGCATAAATTTACAGTTTGATTTTAGAAGCAATAAATTACAGCACAATTTATTTATAACAAATTGATCCCTGATTGATAGGTAGGAAAAATATAAAACTAAAGAAAAACAAAGTCAGAACTAGAGAAGTAACTAAGTCAGGGATTACATATGTTCAAATTACCAAAGCATTTCCTTATTTATTATTTCAAAAACATTCAAGAACCTATTTGTAATTATCCCTGAAAGAAAATTTGGCATTTACTTTGACCAAAATAGATAGAAGGCATAAATCACAAGAAGACAAACTGCTTGCACTATACAGTCTCAGCCAATTCTATATCAATTTTTATTTAATAAAGATAAGTGCATTTTTAAGAGTTCAATACACAGGGAAACAGCAGAAAGTATCCATCATTCGTAGCGATAGTATGCTGAGAAACAAGCCTTTTAATATTACAGAAAGGCATTAGGTGTTCACAAATCAATGTGTGTAAATCCATGCTCACGCCAAGCTGGAACAGGTTCTATACCTGCACGATAATACACAAGCATTTACAGGTCAATTTCATCAGTCCCAGATAAAGAAATTGGTCCAAGGAGTTCATCTTCTGCTCGCCCAAATATCAGAAATTCCTTCCCCAAGTTTGGCCCTTTCTCAATCCTTCCTACTCCAATTACCAAGAACCAGACCCCTGCACCATTCTCTATCTTTCAAAGCTCGTCATTTGAAAAGATTGATTTTCCCCAGAAACATAGTGGTAGTTTGGCATCAAACAAGGCAAGATTAGAGCATATTTAACAGGTCCACATTGCAATATGACCACAAAGCTAAATGTGGTGTAAACTCCCTGCAAGACTTCTCCCCTGAAGGGCAAAAAAGTGCAACATTTAGATAGTACAGAGAAGAACACATCCCCCCTGACTCATTCACAATCTCTTCTTTGAGAGTGCTCTTCAAGCTGGTTACTGCAAGAAAGTAACCAAGATCCATTTTCACTCAACAAGTTCTCCAAGAGGCATTTTACAATACATCCTTACACAAATCCACTTCAAAAAACATTTCTACTCTATGACACAATTACCAAAATAAGTAGAGCTGGTACAAAATTAATCAAACAGCATTCTCCCAGATTCTGTGCATCTCAAAGGCATCTAGTACTGCAACTCATCTTAAATACTTATGAAATCTATAATCACGATTCAGTGCAATGTAATGTTGTAAATGGAGACTACAATAGGATCATATTTGTACCTCCGGATGAAATTATAGCACCCAGCCCCCAACCACACAGCTTGTATCCTAACAAACACTGTGTGACCATGCCAGTGATAGGCATACCACTGTGTCAGATGCTAAAAGAATAGAGAAAAAACTGGAAAAGTCTACGAATTGATTTCATTATCAACCAATGTCAGTGTCAAAGTTTCAAAACACAATGGTACATGTGTCATGAAGTTGTAGCTTACAACAAACAAATGCTTCTAACATCACTAATCAGAAACTGTAATTTCCGTTATGTTCATTGTGGTATACATTTCAGATGATCCTATGGTTTAGACCACATCATAATCACTGAGAAGATCAATCAGTTACCGAAAAGCATACTTCCATTTCCTGGTGTAAATGAGTGCAATTAACCTTCAATCATTATAACAATAATAAACACATTAAGAAAAGCATCGTTGAGTACAAAAATTTTCAAGCATCCTTGAGGGAAACTCATGGGATCAATAAACTTCTTTACTGAAAATGATGCTTAAGCATAGAACATGGCACACACTGGAGATCACTCAAAGGATTGTCAAAGAGATGATCCAGGACCATATATTATGCCCATTTAGCATTGCAACATTGAAATAAAGCTCATCAATAATGAGCACTCTTCAGCCAATGCTGTTAAAAGAAACGAGAAAGAGAGAGAAAAGCTAAATAATTCACACATCGTAATGAACTTGCTCCGTTACTCAAAGGCCGAAATTTTATATTCAACTAAATCCATTGCATTAATTTCAAATCATAAGACCTCACTGACTAACTTGCTCACAATTCAGAAAGCCATGGACAATCACATTCGGCTCCCACTGAACCAACCAAGGACTTTGTTAATGTTGCTCCCAAAAGTATGAAAAATGCCAAATACAGGAAACTAAGAGGAGTCATGAAGAGAAACGAGAAGCAATCACCACAAATGAAGTACCAGAAGTCATTTTTTATTTTATTCTCAAATCATCTTCAATTCGACCAACTCATAAGCAGACATGATCTGATAATTGCTAGAGTATGAATGATGAAACTTCTATTACAAAGTTGAAAATTTTTCTTTCAAAATAGGGTGAGGGAAATATGGATCTAAGAGTTTTTCAAGCAAAGACACCATCTTATGCACATTTCAACAAAGCTTAGAGGGAAAGAACATTGTTAATAAAAGTTTTCTAATTATAGCTAATAAAACCTATCTACAATAATCATCAATTAGCATTATCGAAGTTGTTCTATTGCAGTTGGAGGTTAATTTGTTAAAAAATAGCAACACAAGTGTTTGTTCGTGCTAACTAAACAATATACAAGACATTTAAACCTAGTATTGAATCCTTGCTAAAATCCGCTAAATTTCGAGAAAACACAAATAACAAGGTTTAACCCAAATGAAATCAGTCACTCTCTCGAAAAAAAAAAATAGAAGGACCACTTTCAGACCAACATTTCCCGTCTAATTTTGAACAGAATGATTTATTTCTCCTATCAACATAACATCGGTGATTCTGGTCATTACACAGATCTATTTGTACCGTATTTTCCATGTAGCACCCTACAAATCAGTACACACCCAAAAACTACATTAGCAGTTTGCTTGATGTTTAATGAGCAATCTAATTGGTTGTATACCTTCTCTTCCCCAAATCTTTTGGCCAGCCAAACTCAGGTTTACAGACCCACCATATTTCTCCTCCCTACTCTTGCATATTATAAAGTAATCTATGCCAAGCTTCCACCAGCATTAACAACAGCAAAAACTAAACTTCCAACAACTAAGATCAAAACGATTCAATATTGGCAACAAAATTCCAAAATTTAGAGAATAGACAAATCATTAAGACCACTTGCAAAAATCCCAACGGGCCAATACACGTAAACAGAACATTTCGTGTAGTGCATAAAGGAATCAAGTAAATGAGCTTCGGGGTTTAAAGAGAAATGAGCTGAAAACTCACACAGGAGTAGAAAAAGGAAGTGAAGTGTTTACTTACTGAGGAATTTGGAAGAGATTCAGAAAACTGACGGGTATAAATAAGAAGAAGAGAATAAAGTGTTCAGTTTCTTCCAACATCGCATGATGAACGTAACCCATCTACGAGGCATTCTCTTCACCGCGTTCCCTGCTCTTGATATACTTGGATCACATTGGGCCATGTTCTCAATTAATTTTTAAACATAATTAAGGGTAAATATCAAATGATTAATTATGTTAATTTATAAAATTATTTAATTGGTAAATATAAATCATAAATATACACTTTCATATTTAATGTTTATACTATTAATTAATCAACTGAAATTATTAAAATGAAAGTTAATTAAATATTAATTTAGTATATATTAATAACTAATAAATTTATATATTTTATTATTAACGAAATATTAATTAAATATTTAATTAATTTTATAAAATATTAATTTATTTAATAAAAATATCAAATTTACTGGGGGATTTTTTTTATTATTATTTTTAATCCTGATATTGGACCTGCCCTTAGATATTATTTCCCCTCCAGAGATAACAATGGACATTGCAAAAAACACCAGTCTTCACTCTCAGAATAAACATGGCAAGACTCTGATTTGTTGAGCTTCAAGAAACCCAAAACGTCCGATTTCTCCGTCAACCTCAATCGGTTGTAATTGGTGCCTATTTTTTTTCCTAAATTTATGGGCTGAATATTTATCTCTTATCTAATGATATGGCTCTAGTCCCCAGTCGCCAGTTCTACCCGACAACAACCATTTTCGATTCGTTTCAATCCTCTTTTTCCAAGTTCCATGGCACCCATATCCCTTTCTTCAGGTATGGTCACTCCATCCCTCTTAAAAATCGTTTCTTTTATCTCAATTTCTCTTCGGATGCAACCCCTGAACAAAACGCAACATTAAAAATAAGTTCTTTGTCCACAAGCAAACCTGTTTCTCAACCTGATAAAGATAATAACTTAAACTTAAGTTCTAGTGTTAGCTGGTTAGATAAATGGAACAAACCCAATAAACATAACCGCCCGAAACCACCTCGAGCTGTGGTGAATTATAGAAAGAATAATAATTTGGATTTGTCTAGTCTGGGTTTTGCGAGAAGTAATAGTGATGTTAGTGGTGTTGACGGTGGTGGTGGTAGTACAATGGGGAAGATTTTGGAGAAATTGAAAAAATTTGGGTACATGGATGATGTGGATGATAATGAGATGAGAGAGAAAGAACCGGAGCGAAGGATTGAAAAAGGGTCTATAGAAGACATATTTTATGTGGAAGAAGGAACATTGCCAAACAAACGAGGAGGGTTTTCAAAAGACTCGCCACTAGGGTTAGGAGAGGAGGTAGGGAGTGATGGAGAGGTGAAGTTTCCGTGGGAGAAGCTGAAGGAGAAAGAAGAAGAAGGGAAGTGGTCGGCGAAGCAGAGGACGAGCAGGACTTCATTGGCAGAGTTGACTCTACCAGAATCTGAGCTACGGAGGTTGAGGAATTTGACATTTCAGACGAAGAGCAAGACAAAGATTGGAGGTGCCGGTGTTACTCAGGCTATAGTGGATACAATTCACACGAAATGGAAAGAGTCGGAGATCGTGAGGTTGAAGATTGAGGGTGCCCCAGCTCTTAATATGAAGAGGATGCATGAGATATTGGAGGTTTGCCTCATGTGAACTTTGTTATTTATATTCTGTTTTTTTAATTTTGTGTTGCCTTTTTGGTTTTTCTAGAAGTTTGTAATTTCTTTGTTCATGATTGCAATCAAATTTCTTCCCAATTGATTGAAGTGGAAAAAGAATAAATCGAACCAAGATTATTGTATGAAAAGTGCACATATGTTCTGAGTCCCAAAGCATAAATCACAGAGTTTGAATTTCCATGAGGGTTCAAAGTGCGAGCCCCATTCTGTTGATCAAATTTAAAGAACCAAATAAGCTGAAAAAAACAAGATTCTCTTTGCTTCAATACACAGAAGCAGCCTTATGCTCCAATATGTGCTTGCTCCTATCCTCAGGTGTAGATCACAGTATAGGTTAGGTAGATAACATTGAAACACAAAATTCTTTAGTATTAATATTCAAGGCCTAATTAAATGTCCTCTATTCTATTGAGGCATCTCAAATCTTGATAAAGAATGGAGCACATTTAGAGCATGCTGACAAACAATATTTGGGAAGATGATATAGAAGTTTGCATTTCAGATTCAAGCTGATAAGGAACTTCATCCTCTGATGTAGTCAACCACCTGATTCATGAACTACATAAGGCATGAGGTTTTCAAATTTTATATTTCTGTTGACAATCAATTACCAAGGCCTCTTGTGATTTTGGTGGTAAATATTGACCGCATGCTAGATATCAGTTATATTTCATACCTTCATAGAAGAAAGATGTTAAGAGGCCTTTGTCAACATTTCTTCAAAAATCAACCTGTTTTTATAAGAGTAAAAAACTGTTTTTTCTATCCATATTCATCTTTAAAGCTCTGTGTTCATATAGCACATGATTCACAATGCTGCCCTGCTATTCATGCAAAAATATCTTGTCTATCCTTCAAATGTCATCAATACCAAGCAAAAACATACTTACTTCATGTTACATAATAACCAAGAATTTCTGGTCCTTAGTAAACAATCATTTAATTAAACTTGTCCTTTTCATTGTCTTCATTCGTCAGAGAAAAACTGGTGGATTGGTGATTTGGAGATCTGGCACTGCTGTTTCTTTGTATAGAGGTGTGAGTTATGAGGTTCCATCAGTGCAGCTGAACAAACAGATATACAGGAGAAATGAGCTACCTGCAAACTCCTTCCCTCAAGCTACTGATAAACAGATATACAAGAGAATTGGCATGTCTAGTAATTCCTTATCAACAGCTACTGATTATACTGTTCAGAATCCTTCCCAGTTTGATTCTTATAATAATGTACATGCACCTCAAGCAAATTGGGAAAGTACTGCTGAGGAGCAGGAAACAGAATCTAAGTCAGAAGTAAAGTATGAAGATGAAGTGGATAAGCTTTTAGATGGTCTGGGTCCTAGGTACACAGATTGGCCAGGATGTGATCCTTTACCTGTAGATGCAGATCTGCTTCCTGGAATAGTTTCTGATTACCAACTTCCTTTCAGAGTACTTCCTTATGGAGTCAGATCTACTCTTGCACGAAAGGAGGCAACAAATTTACAAAGGCTTGCCCGTGCTCTTCCTCCACACTTTGCATTAGGTATGCAACATTATTCAGGGTAAGTTCATGTGTTTGTGATTGTGAAGATGGTTTTCCAAGTAACTGTAAATTTTCTGTCTCCAGGTCGAAGTAGGCAGCTCCAAGGTTTGGCTCTGGCAATGATTAAATTGTGGGAAAAAAGTTCGATTGCCAAAGTTGCACTTAAACGGGGTGTACAACTGACCACAAGTGAGAGAATGGTTGAAGATATCAAGGTAAAGGAATTAATCAACTAGAATAGTCTGACTCACTGAAGTTGTAACATTATGTGCACATGCACCCAATTATCTCCTATCTTATGTCTCTCTCTTATGATCTTTAAACTCTATGCATGCTGATGAATATTCATTTTTTATAATGAAAACATAGTAAACCAATATGACTGTGATGATATTTGGTTGTAAACTTTAGGATATTTCGGCAAATTGGTCTTTATTCTGATTGATCTCTGTAGATAAGCTGTACTTGAAAATTTTTACTTTTAGATAATTACCATAATTAATAGCAATGTAATATGTAGTCAGATTGAGATCCTGAACTAATTATCTCCACTCAATATTTGGTGCAAATTAAAAAGAAAAAAGACTATAGCTTGATCATCTAGCTAGATAGTTGGTTAATGTATTTGTTAACTTTTCATCAATGCGTTAAGGTTTGTATCAGAAATTCAAAGATGCTGTATAAAAAGACTGGATATTTTGGATGCAGAAATTGACAGGAGGGACACTGCTCTCTAGAAACAAGAACTTTTTTGTTTTCTACAGGGGAAAGGATTTCTTATCATCAGATGTCACTGAAGCATTGCTGGAAAGGGAGAGGTTGGCAAAGTCCCTTCAAGACAAAGAGGAGCAGGCTCGGTTAAGAGCATCAGCCTTTGTCTTACAAAGTCTGGAAACCACTGACCAATCTGGAACTGCTGGGACCCTTGGGGAAACTGTGGATGCAAATGCTAGGTGGGGAAATAGATTGGATGATAGCCATAAGGAAAATCTGATGAGAGAAGCTGAAATAATGAGGCATGCCAACCTAGTCAGAAAACTGGAAAGGAAGCTTGCTTTTGTGAGTTCCTGTAAAATTGGGATCTTCTCACTATGATCTCACGATGTGATTTTTAGATTCTAGTACTACATCACTGAATCCTCATTTTATCCTGCAACAGTTTTATGATGTGTACTGCATGTTTTGTTGCTCCAGATATGCAGATTCTTCTGATTTGAATTTTTTTTGTCATATCATAAGATATGATTTAAAATGTTAATAAATAGCATGATGCACTGCAGAGCCATGTGTTTCCGTCAGTGAAGTCTCTATGATTTGGGCTGTTGCTTTTAGCTTTAGTGGTAATGAGGCTGGGGTTGGGATAAGTTCTAGGTTCAAATCTTAACAATCTTAAAAGGGAAAAAGATTTTATGGTTTGAACTTGGGATTTTTGTGTGTCAGGCTGAACGAAAGCTAATTAAAGCCGAACGAGCCTTGTCAAAGGTGGAGGAATTCTTAAAACCAGCCATAAGGCAAGCAGACCCAGAGAGCATAACAGATGAAGAAAGATTTATGTTTCGAAAGCTTGGTTTAAGGATGAAGGCTTTCTTACTTCTGGGTATAATAATCTCTCTAACTATCTAATTAATCACAGCATTCATTTCTTAATATGAGATTTTGTGGGAGTGTAATTCTTTATTCAGGTAGACGTGGCGTTTTTGACGGTACTGTGGAGAATATGCACTTGCACTGGAAATACCGGGAATTGGTTAAAATAATTGTGAAAGCTAAAACTTTTGATCAGGTCAAAAAAGTAGCACTGGCACTTGAAGCTGAAAGTGGAGGTGTCTTGGTTTCAGTGGACAAGATCTCCAAAGGTTATGCTATTATTGTGTACAGGGGAAAGGACTACCAGCGACCTTCAACTTTGAGGCCAAGGAATCTTTTGACAAAGAGGAAGGCTTTGTCACGTTCAATTGAACTTCAAAGACAAGAGGTATCTCACAAAAATCTTATATGAAACTACTGCATTTGTGCAGGAAAGCGGCCTTTCTATAGCTAAATCTACTGCATGGTAGATATGCAACTAGATGAACTGTTCCATGTGCATCTGAGAATACACTTCACTAGTATAATTCCTTAAGGATCACCAGTGTAAACATTTTCTTGGTGCTGATCAATAAACTGTGGTCTTGGTATCTGAACTATGCTATTAAAGAGGGTTGAATTTTGCTGCCCCTTTCTAACTTAGTTTTTTGGCACCCCTCTGAACTTCTGAGGGAGGTGGACTAGGCCTGCCAAATAACTAATCCTGTGTCTGTTGGTGGTGGTGAATACATTTTATGCAGGCCACAACCATCAATCCTCATAAAACCTGGGGTTTTACTTGTGCTGCTGCCAGACTTTTTGGACGCCTTCAATCTTCTCTGGTTTTCTAATTATCTTTTTTTCTTTTTTTTTTTCCAAACAGGCTCTCCTAAAGCATGTTGCAACTCTGGAGACTAAAGTGGGGAAACTAAGAGATGAAATTGTAAGGATTCTTTTTGCATTTTAGCTTTTAGTATTTCAATCTAGATGCTGTAAATATGAAAAAGAGACATAATACGTCACTCTTTTCACTAAGGTTTATTGTCTCTTGATTGTCATTGATAGGAACAAATGAACAGCGTGAAGGATACTGGAGATGAGGAGTTGTATGACAAATTAGATTCTGCCTATGCCACTGAAGATGAAGGCTCTGAGGTCTGCTTTTAGTTAATCAACTACACTAGTTATTCTTCTGTTAAATCATCTGGTCTAACATCTCATTTGATTCCGATCTTTCTCTTTTACAGGATGAAGGAGATGAGGCATATCTTGAGACCTATATTGGCGGAAATGACACTGAAGATGAAAATGAGAATTCACTTCACAACCTACCCATGAAAGCAAATTATCCTTATCATTCCCAAGATCAGGAGTTAAAGACGGAGTCTCTGGATTCCGAAACAGAAGCATATGTGGTTCCCAGAACATCTTGCCTCAGTACAGACTTTATAGAGAAAGAAGATAACAGTTTTCATTAATCAGTACAACATAAAGGAAAGGAACGGAAACATCTGTCTTCGGCTAGGTTAGATTAAGATACTGTGCTCCACGAGAATGTACATGGTATAGATAAAACTGTACCTGTTGCCGTTGCCTAGGAAAATTCAATCTGCTGTAATTTTTCCTACTGGCAGATAAAATTATCTTAATTCATGGAAGCAGGTATTCTATCTGAAATGGCTTTGATAGTGGGGAATGGTATCTAAGGAATCTGAAATTGGTGCAGTACATGCTTCATACTCGACAGTTTCACTAGCCTTTTACCGAGTTAGATATCTACGATGTTAAATTACTTAAAATCTGAAATCAAATTACTTCTAAACCCGACACGCCTTGTAGCGGGAACATTTGATTAAGAACTTTCCAGATTGGAATCTGAAAGAAAATCACTATAAACCTGACACGCCTAGCAGGTAGCCGAAGCATTTGATTCAATACTTTTCCTATCAATGCCCCTTGTGATCAAACGAGTCACGCGTCAAGTTTGATCGTATAGTTTTGGAATATTATACCAAGTTAATCATGGCCTCAACCGTTGAAATTAGATCAAACGGACACAATTCAGGTCTCTTTTGACACGACTTGCTACATTTTTGTCGGGGACATTTCTAACGAGGATCCTAAACCGAACCCATTGAAGCGACTTGATTCTTCTATGACCTTGGACCGAGGGAGAAAAGTTTGACCACGTGTTAATTGTCTTAATCAACAACAAAATCCCACGTTTTGGAAGAAAGACCGCTACACATATTACCGATATATAATACTTGGAGCTAAAATTTGAAACTCTCTGGAACAAAAGAAAAACAATCCATGGATGAGTTCTTCGCTGAGCAGTTTCATGGTGACGGAGATATCTTTTGGTTTAACTCCCAGGCTCTCCCTGTAAAACAAAGTGCTTTTACGCCATATGCAAACAGACCCATGATTGAATTTGGGTCAGGGATCAGAAACAATGGGCCCAATTCAGGAAACACCAACAAGAAAATGATAGAATTCTTGAGGAGAATTCGTTCTGCGACAATGGAATCCCGAGTACCTGAGAGAGAACGTTGTAACAGACACATGATCAACGAGCGAATGAGAAGGAAGAGGGAGAAGCAAAATTACTTATTTCTGCATTCCATGTTGCCTCCTGGCACCAAGGTAAATTAATTAACATGTCGTTTATGTATATGGCAAAATCATCGTGATGATCTCGATCTGACTTCTTTTTTCAACCCCCTTTTTATTGCAGAATGATAAGAACTCGATTATTCAAACAGCTGCTAAAAGAATTCGGGAGCTGCAATGCTCTAAGCAGGAATTGGAGAAAAGAAACTACGAGATGGAAACGAAGTTGGGGAAGAATCTTAATGGCAGAAAAACGATCAGAGTGAGCGTAGCCAATCCAACGTCTGGGATTGATTCAATGCTGGAAGTTTTGAAATGCCTGAAGAGCTTGGATTCAAGAATCAGAATCATTCAATCGAATTTCTCGGAACAGAAACTGACAGCAATACTGGACATTGAAACTCAGGTATAGCTACAGCCCTCTTCAATTCACCAATGTTTGCAATGATTTTTCAGATTTTCTTAAGCATATCGATGGTGATTTCTAATTTCTAAATTGCAATGTTGACGCAGATGAAGGCTGGCGAGGTAGAAGAGGCTGTACAGAAAGTACTGCAACAAGCGGAACAGAAACTTCTCTTTCATTGCCAGGAAGGTTAGAATAAAGCAGAAGGGCGCGTGGGGCCGTACAAATTCACCAAGACTACATCATGGTAGACGTCAAAACGTTGACTTAAGAAAGCAATTGTATTTGCATTTTGAAAACGTGGTTAATTTTTAAGATTGACTGGACAGAAATTTTAAGCAGGGGATGATTCAATGTTAGTCTTATTTGTTCTACTCTTATTGCCCACTAAGAAGTTTCCTGCAAAGGCAAACATGGATGAATTAAGAAACCTCGAGGATAACCATGTAGACCAACTTAGAGATTAGTCACTTTAGGCCAATTAAACCCGTGCCAGGCTTAAAGGGCAAAAGAATAACACAGGGTCAACAAAAGCAGCACTCTCTTTTTTCTTGTTCATGTCCAGTTAAAAAGTATTTCCAATAAGAAGACAAAGGAAAATTCTCTCTGATGGCGTCCTAGTAATCTAACAATGACAATCCCACGCAAACACTTGGGACTGGTTAGGAGGATATGCTTGAGATTTAGTTACAGTGATTGTAGCTGTTATGTAATAAAAATATTAAATATTAAATGTTAGTTCAAAAAATTAAATTAAACAAATTTTATTAAAATATGGTACACAGCAATTATAAAAATACTACATTAGGACATCAGTGAGGAGCAGATTTTAGCATTGACGTCAACTTCAAAACTGAACCTTAGAATAAACCCCAAAATCATAACGTAAATCAAGTACCTTGAATTAACCGCTTTACACTGATAAAGAGGTCCTTGAACCCCTATGAAAAGAATATGAATTGGCGTTTTATATCGAGTACGTTCAATCCCCAATTACAATCCGACCGTGATCATCACCTAAAAACCCGCGTCCCAATCCCATAACTAGGTGAATCATCCAATAACATCCAGAGAGATTTAAGTAACACAGAAACAGAACTGTTCAAAGACTCGACCTTCTATCACAGGCTGTTACAGGCAAATAACACATTTAAATAAATCAAGATTTGAAATTCAGAGTAAACTATGGAACCCACTATAAATTAACACCATAAACAACTTTTTTCCACCATAAAAAATAATCTAACACCAAACGTATAAGCTCTTTATACTAAACATATTTAAGTTCCATTGTCTAACTTAACAACTCAAACAAGTATTTTGTCCAACAGCCAAATCGGCAACAAACAAAAATTTGTTCTACTTCGATGTTTACTGAAGAAAACAATAAACCAAAATATCAAGACATCCAGCATACATCTCACTTGAGAGGAATGAACCTTGAAGAATGGGTAGCACCAATACCGGGTCTACCGTGCTTCACAGGCTTGTACGAAATAGAGAACTCAGCAAGGTAGTGGCCAATCATTTCTGGCTTGATTTCAACCTGATTGAAGGTCTTTCCATTGTACACACCAATGATGCTTCCAATCATTTCAGGCACAATGATCATGTTTCTCAAATGGGTGCGCACTGGTTCTGGCTTCTCACCAGCTGGAGCCTCCCTTTTCTGATCCAAAACAATAAAGGCAAGTTTTAGTCACTGCTAACACAAACCAATCTCGCTAGTAAAAGCTAGAGACCAAGGATTTCTATCACAATCCCATCCAGAAATAATGGAAAGTCTCAAGTAAAAGTTTGAAAAAAAGAAATTTTGATTTGATAATTCCAAAGTAATGCACTTAACAAGTGATATACATGACATGGAGGTTTCCTGCATGTTAATATTGACTGCTAACAATGAACAATGTTTCTCATCTATAGAATTAAATTAGTGTCAATAAACAATCTCTTTTAAAAGATCAAGCACTACCTTGTATTCCTTGACAACACCAAGCACAAGGCTCAAGCCACTCAACTACACTACCACACTAGTTCTTTTCACATTTTATGAAAAACCAAGGATGAAAATTAGCTACAAAGACCCAAAACAAACATCCTTAATATCTAACCCCAATAAAGGTTGTTACAGTAAAGAAGAATCCAATCAACAACCTAGCAGTAACAACATGGCACTAGAAAAATCTATGCAATCCAACAATTTCAACATGTCCAGATACAACTAATAATAAGTGCTTAATTTTACGCAGTCATCCAATGTAAACAATCTAAATTCACTAAGCAAAACTCAAACTGAATATAACAGAAGAATATCTCAAATAGACAAAATGTAAATTATCAACCTAAACAGATTACAGCTTAATAAGATTATCTACTTCATTGCTCAAGCCACCCAAAGAAACCAAATTTTAAACCTACCGATATTCTCACACACAAATGAATTCCTACAACAATACTCTTGCTCATATGCATGAAAATTGCAAACCAGAGGCCATTACAGAAGTGACACCTAGGAGCAAATTAATATCTTAACCTATGCAAGAATTAAGAATAAAACCAGTTATCAGTCACCATTATCGCAGTTCCAGCTCCATGACACACAAGTGAGTACTCCATTTACTAGGGTTAAACAGGGCGTAATCACTCAAGTTAGCCATCAACAACAATAGTAATTAATTTCACATTTCCTTACCAGCTTTTAAAAAAAAAAAATACAACCACAATATCAACAAATAAACACCCCAAAGTAACAAATTAGCTTTAATCAGCCAGCACAAATCTAAATAAAAGTAAACAAATAAACCAGCAACGAGATCCAAAAGCAAAATAACACGAGACTCATAATAATAAAAAAAATGATAAAAACAAGAACAACAAGAATTAGGGTATAAGAATTATCACCGCCTTGCGAAGCTTCTTGATCAAAGCCATTGGTTTCCTCTTTAGACCCCTCTGAAACCTGAGCACCAACATAAAAAACGAAAAAAATAATAATTAGCCTCATTCGTCTAAAATTACACACTTACATATACTGATATAGCACGTGCGAGTACCTTCTGCGAGCACGGGCGGGGAAGAGCTTTACAAGCTCATCAGTTGACATGTCAAGAAGAGCGTCCAAATCGACGCCTCTGAAGCTGAACTTCTTGAACGTTCTCTTTTTTGGCACTCCTGCCGCCGCCACCTCTGTTTCGACATCCGCCTGCATATAGCCACACGAACAAACACAGTTTGGACAACATAAACCAAAAAGCAAAAAGATAGAACACATAGAGAGTGCAGGAGAATTACCATGGTCGGAAAGTAAGAAAAAATGTTAGTGAAGAGAGCCTCCGGCCGGATCTGTTGCCCCTAGGTTTTTTTTTTTTTTTTTTTTCCTCTAGAGAAGAAGAGGACGGATATATAAGACTGGGATTTTATATACGAGTACTTAAGTTTGTAACCCTAGAATCCCTCTGTAAATATATTTGCACATAAGGACCCGTACCGATGGTTATAACCCCCTGGCCCTACGGCCTGCATTAGTAAAGCCCAGAACATTGATTTTTGTTACATGGACGGTTTGGTCCATGAACAACCTGAACAAATGTATGGGCCGGATCGAGCAAGAAGAAATTTGAGTCCGGCCCAACAAATATAATCACTTTAATTGGTGTACATATCATGTTTATCCACTCTTATTTAAGATATTAAGATCGATTTATATTTTTATTCTACCTTATTATTATTAAAAGATTGGTCCTGCACAACTCATAGACATGTGTACCGTTCATATCGTGTGGGATTACGTATTTTTATTATTTATTAAAATTATAAAAATATTATTTAATCTAATTTTTAATTATTTAATTCTATTGACTAAATTTTTCATCCTTTTGTTATTAAAATTTTCATATCAATAACACTCATTATTAACACACACATTCAGAAGAAAAATAATTAAATACGTATTTCGTATTGTTGATGCATATAAATTTAATAGCTGAAATATAAAATTATTAAATAATATTTAATTCCGTCTACTAAATATATTTTATTTATTAATAAATTACATAAATTAATAAAGACAAATTAAATATGCGCGCGCGCGTGTGTAAAAAGTTTAATTTAAGGAAATAATCAAAATACAAATTGATATTCATTCTTAAACTCGAATTAATTAACTCATAGACAAAATTAGCTAGCTAGAAATTAGATGTCAATAATCTTTAGATATAGATGGCAAAAGGGTTAGGTTGGCTCAAGCTTAATCCATGAAAAACGAAGGCTCAATCGGACATGATTCGACTATGGTCCACACAAGGCATGGAGATAAATTGTCTTGGGCACGAGTCAAGCCCAAACCCATTTATTATATTTAAAAATATAAATTTATATTTTACAGTAAATATTAAATAATTTTATTTATTTAACCTATTTATATATTAAATAACTTCCAATGGACGGCCCATATTTAACCCGATTGCTACTATGCTGCGTGATTCGAATTTTTGCTAATCAGATCCCTTCTTTTTCCCCGTAACTATTACTGATATTCATTTCCCTCCTGCAATCACCGTTCAAAATAATAGTAAAAAAAAAAAAAATTGAAATTCCAATCTTGTTCCCATCAGCAACGGCTTCCGCCGCCGCGAAGACCTCCAAAGACGGAAAGGCAAAGAATGCAAGATCGGCGGCCAAGAAACCCAGGGCTCACCCTCCTTACTCTGAGGTGGATTGTGTTTGTTCTAATTTGATTGATTGTTTGGCTTTTGCAGTTTGATCTGTTTTTAACGTATGTGATTTTGATTGTTGACGTAGATGATAAAGGAAGCGATAACTGCGTTGAAGGAGCGAACAAGTTCTAGCCAATTCGCAATCGCAAAGTTTATCGAGGAGAAGCAGAAGGCTAAGCTCCCTAACAATTGCAATAAATTATTGCTTGTTCAATTGAAGAAGCTTGTCGCTAACGGAAGGCTTGTCAAAGTCAAGAACTCGTTCATGCTCCCGCCGAAGTCTTAGTCCTCCAGCGCTGCGGCCAATAAGCGAAAATTTTCATCTACTGCCGCTGCGGCCAAGAATCCGAAACCATCCTCTACAAACGCTGCGGCTAAGAAGCATAAATTGTCCTCCAGCAGCGCCGCGGAAAAGAAGGCGGCAAAAGCCATGGAAATGGCGTTGAAGCCGGCGAAATTGCCTGCGAAGAAGGCGGCGGTTGCGGCCAAAGCGAAGAAGCCGAAGAACATAAAGTCGCCGGTTAAGAAGGCTGTGACCAAGAAGGGGAAGAAATGAGTGGCTTGTCTGCTTTAGGTTTAGATATGTAAATTTGGGGCCGATTTGATTGTTGTTCAGGCAAATAGAATTACATAGTTTTAGTTTGGATGTCCTTTCAATTTTTGTTCGGACAGAAATTCAGATTCAGTTGAATGGAATGAGATGTCCAGACACACCTTCGATCACTCTCAAATTTTGAAAAACAAAGTCCACACACAATGATCAGCGATTTTCGATTTTCAGGATGGCAGTTTTCAACTCTCGTTGAGGGTCTGCTCTGGAAGGAGACAAGACGATGTCGTTCCAAACGGATCCCGGCTCGAATATCGGGCTGGGTTCCGTATAAAGTTCGTACACGGATTCTGCGTCCGCGTTCAACCTGCTTACCTTTTTCAAACAGTTGATATCATCTGGTTCAACCAGCAGCTTGCTGTCCCCATCTTTCCACGCTATCAGCTGTATTCATTCACGTCAATCAAATCGATGAGTTTCGGAACAAGAAATCAAGCCTAAATTAATGTAATGACTGGGTTTCGGATTTACCCTGGGCGGACCGCCAACGGCGCTGGTGCAATAGAGCCTGGCGTTGTCAACAAGGTGACAATATTTCGGAAATGCACAGGCGAATCTCTTGTGAGATTTTAACTGTGAATTCACCCTTACGGCCCTTTTCACCATTATTGCTCTCCTGCTCAAAGAATCCAATTTCTTACTATTTTATGTTTTTTGTGTTATAAAAATTGTATTTGAATTGTGAACTGATACCTGATGCCTCTAACAACAGCTATATAAGCATCGCAAACTACACCAACCAGCTCTATCCTGTAAGGTTTCCGAGGAGTTACTTTTCCACTTTCCTTGTGTTGCTGATCTTGTTCATCTTCCTCGACCTGCTCCCAGTAATTCTCAACAATGGTGCCATCTTCATTTACTACGTAGCCGACCCCCATCCTATATAGAGATTTATGTACATTTCGTGCCATGGCAATTGTCTGCTCGACAAAAGGTTCCCACGACAGAGTACCATCCATGATCACATCTCTCCCTTCGTTGAGTGCAGTCACTAGTAGCGACGATGCTGCATCTGTAGAGGATTGGTGCACCTGAGGAATGAAGGCCACTCTTTATCAATTAATTTGGTTAACATCAAACAAAACCCATGCATGGATAAAGTACGTACTAATTCAGCAGTTTGAAGCATATCACTATGATAGCCCTTAGAGCTAAGTTTTCTGTAAATAACATCGGTTTCCTTGAACGCATCAGCCTCAACTACTACTGCATTTGCTGCCACTCCCGCCCAGAATGATCTGTCAAATTGCTTCTCATCAATCACCAATGACCATCAACAAAACATTTAACCTTAAATTGTAACTTTTTTAGATTTGATTCGTCGTCATCGTAAAGATAATTAAACCAGAGAAATTAATATGTTATTACTCTTTCATAATGTCTTTGAGTACAGTACTCTTGCCAGCTCCCATACCACCACCCATGAGTAGCAGCACCGGACTTCTCTCACTGAGAGCTGCCGGTACCATCACGTCCGTACAACTAGACTCGCCATCTCGTCCGATCGCCTTCATCTCCTCCACTAATGTAGAGAAAACCCTTGTCACCTTCAAATCTTTAGCCACCTTCTCAAATCTCTGCTCCCTGTCAAACCATTACAACTTCTATTCACTCAAGTAACCAATTAATTTCATCTCTTTTTGTTTCAGCTCTGATTGTCACTTCTGGTGACCAATGAGCTGCATCACAGCACATCCTCGTCTACCCAATGGACCAACCCACAGGATCAAATGCAGAAAAATAACCCATCATAACCCTAAATTATTATCATGCACCATGCTCGTTATTGTTCATGTGATTACTGCACTGAACCAATTTCTCGGATTAAAAGTTATCAGATATATTTACGATGAAATGGCACATTATCTATACCAAACTATTTAATTATTAATCCTCAAATCATGCAATAAAGATGTTATTTAAAAATGTCTGGCGTATGCATAATGTATTCCATAACATGCAATAATTCAACTACCAAGCTAGCTGTTGAGAGTGTGAATACGAAATAATTAATATATTAAACCCTAAATGATTCCATTAGTTTAAAAGCCACTTGCTAATTAACTACAATAATTTAATTTAAAGGATTTGAATTTCAATTTTTTTATTATTTTTGATTTACACGTGACATAATAAATAATAAAAATTTTAAATTTTATCCTTTTATTTTATAATAAAATTAAAAAGATTATAATATAATTAAAATTATTTTTTATTAATTATATTATATATTAATATTTAATTAAATTAAAAATAAAAATTTTATTAATTATATTATGTTTTAATATCTACTAAAGTGAGATGCCAAAAGCGATGATCATGATAAAAGCCACAGCCAAACTCCAATTGTATGAATCTGTGTTGGTCCATACAGTGGCCACTCAAATCCCAACGATGAACAAAATATATATATATTGGTAGGCGACAGACCTTTATATTGGTAAATAACTTATCATCTAACTTAATATTTAAAAAATATATATATTTTTTTTAAAAAAATAAAACTAATAGTCGGGGAGAGCAAATGGAAATGGGAAAGTGACCTTGTAGCTGCCATGACAAAGTCCTTGAGCTTTGTCTTCTTCTCAGATTCAACTCTCAGAACCTGCAAGCGTGAACCAAACACAAAATACCCAGAAAGCAAAGAGGATTAGGTGACAGATCAGTGAATACCAAGAAATATCTGGGGGTTTAGCCAAGATTTAAGGTAACCTGACTGATCATAAGAGAAGCATGGCTCCAGTGAAAAGCAAAATAACTGAGGATGCATTTATCAAACTCTTCTATCAGCTTCACATACAGAGACTCGGCCTCAGCTTCACTGGAAAAAAATTCATAGATGTTATCTTCACACCCTTTTGATTTCTTCAAATAATCATACGCTAACTTGCATAGCTTTGGACATTCGCTTACATCTTCAAATCCAATTTGTCTGGCTGCGGCACACCCAAAAACACAACCATCAAAAGACAAGTACGCATACGTAAATAAAAAATACCTAACAAACGTGGAATCTACAGTACCAACGTAATGGGAGAATCTTTCAAGGTTTTCGATGCGGCCTGATTCTGTCCTGTCAAGCTTTGGAATGAAATCTTGATTTCCCGCATGATATTTATACTTCTGGCGGCGATAATGGTTTGCTGCAGCAACAAAAGCTCCAACGAAAGAGGCGGCAGCGACGTGGGAGATGATGGCTTTTCCATATCCACTATCTGAAGAGACTGAAATTTTGTCAGCTGCGGTAAGAAACAAAAAGAGAAAGGAAGGAGTGATTTGCAACCAAACATACCCAGATGCATATTGATGATCTTCAGGAAATGGACTCGATGATCTTTTGGAGGTGTAGCAGTGGATTATCTTAATATCTTCAATAGGGAAATAATTACCATGTGAAAATGACTTGTGCTGGTTAGAGATGGCTAGAGGTCGGACTGGGCAAGGTTCGATCAGTCTGCAGTAGTGCTCTGGCTCTAACTCTATCTGTTGATGGGCCAGGCTGAGCCTGAAAAAGTAAAGCCCTTTACAGGTCCTGGCCAAGCACAAAATGGCCTAAACTATGCACAGGGCCCAGACCAAACTTGAGCACATGAGAACCTGGACCAGGCACAAGCTCTTAACTTTGCAGAAACAAAAATAAAAAATAAAAAGAATAGTTAAAACCTTATCAATACCTTCAAATCTGGAAGAAATTAGGGTTTTTTAGTTTCAATCGGTAGAATTAGTTTAAGAAAGATTAAGAAAGTAGAGATTAGAGGGAGTGGAAGAAAGCATGCTACATTCATGTGTTTTTGGTCTGGCAGAAGCTAGTAATTAGGGTGGGGTACACTTAATCCAACCCACGATTTGGATAGTAATGAATTTAAAAAATTATTGGATTGATTTTAATTTTAAAAATTAATAAATTAAATTCAATTAAATAATTATTTACCACTTTATATTCTTTTATTCTTTATTAGTAATTTGAATTAATTTGAACAAAATTAAAATTAATAATATTAAATTAATTTAAAATTTAACATAAACCATAATTAAATATGTTCATTTATATTAATAATAATTTATTTAATGTCTTTGAATTATAATATATAAAAAATAATAATTATAAAAAATATTTATATATTTTTTTAAAGTACGAATTTAATCGAATCCACGTTGAATAGACAGAATTATTTTTCTTGGATTTAAGATTACTAGTATTAAAAACCACAGGTCGATTCCATATCTTGTTTAAGCCAGACAATGCATTCACAAGTGCTTTCACACAAGTGATTTTGAGCGTAAAAGATAAATGAAACTTCATCAAACTTGTAATTTGTTCAACTTCTTCGCTCGATGATTATGGAATTCAGAAAGATGTTCCAGGAAATCGGGAATCAGCTACAGGTGTATGGTAAAAATATGGCAAACCAACACCAAAAATTCAAAATTTTCTGTGCAGAACTAACGGAAGGGGGATACTGCAGCATGCTAAAACGCTCAAAACTAATCTGGCTAACATTTGTAATACCTGGAATAGATTATATCTACATGCCTAACATTTTTCTTTCTTCTATTTTCAATCTCAAATCTTCTTCTGATGGAATCTTGCCACCACTCTTCTGGGTTGCAGACCACCATGCCTTAAGCTCATCCTGCAAAATGTGAAAGGAGAGGTAAGAGTTATATAATTTGGATGAAAAACAAGATTTTAAAATGATATTGCATGGATACTGAAATCTTACACTGAGCAGTTGAAACAAGAGAATGGTAAATGAAACTATATTTTACCTCGAGAAAATCATGGTTAGAAATGTATCGACTCTCAACCATGCATTTGATTCCCCCAACATTCACAGAGATTGAATTTTTGGAATTCTGCTGTGAATTTTCTTTCTGTGCACCTGTGCATTCCGGAGATAAGGAAATATAAATTTTAAAAACAAGCAGCATGCATCGTCACTAAAGTTGGCGATTAAACAGAAAATGTTCAACCTAACAAACAGGTATATAAATCCAAGTTAAACAAACAGGACACAACTTTAAGTTATACCAGTTATGCAAGCTACATAGTATCCAGTTCCCCCAAGGCCTTCTTGCCACTTCCCCAGTCGCAAGCGCAGGAAAAATCCATGAAGATGTGCAAGTGACATGTGAGAATTCATCAATCTGATATCATGTAGAATATAAATATCAGTAGCATACAGAAACAACTTGGAAATATAATACCTTCGAGGATTTTGTTTGTGTCCTTATGGAGTGTGCGGCCAAGATTTTACATGCCATATGGCATCAATGTGAGATTGCATGTGTGCAAACAGATACTTGGACACATGCCACTGTCTATGGTTATGTATCTAGTGCATTATCATGACTGAAATAAAATTTGTCAGCAACACGAAATGATGAGGACCAAAATCCTAGTTTCAACACAATTCGTTTTGCTTGTTGAATATAACTTCCATACAAAATTACATCGAGATGGAGAAAGATCAACATTGGAGGATTTAGGATATAAGTGGACTTCATATTTTACCATCCTCAAGGTAACAATGTGGTAGCTATTGATTTTCAATATGTTTTCCTTGTTTGCTTCATTTTTATGTTTCCGGGTGTATGGCTGTCTAACAGTTCCTTGGTTAACTGACATTTTGTTACAACCAATTAAATTCTAACAGGCCCCACATACTTTTATGCTTAAAATGCATCATCAGAATACATGCAAGGGCATCATATTTGACAAGAGCAACTACTCCAAGAAATATGACTTTCTAAACTAATGCTAGCTGCTAAGATTTACTGATAAACCAAATGGACTGAAGAAAATAATTTTGTATGGCTATGGATGCTAGGAAATATCAGCCTAAATGGCGGTAGGAGAAATAGCAGACAATAATTTAATTGATCAACCAATGACAGACCAAAAATGCAAATGTATAAAACAATGCACTTCAGTGAACAGTTACGGAATTATATCTTAATCCATGTCATGCACCACTCATCAAGTCTTGCCAAGAAAAACTGGATATGGTGATTTCGTGTACTTGTTTTTTGTCTGTCCACATTCCTCTATAAATATCCAATGATGTCCACACCAAACCTGTACGTGACAAACAGGGTAATGTGCTCCAGAGCTAAGAAAAAAGCTCCGATATACAAGTAATGAACTATACCATTGACTAGTACAGGAGCAATCTTGCTGAAACGTCATTGGAGCTAACTTGAAAACCAAATGGGGTGAAGGTCTGTCCAGTGGACCAAAAGAATGATGTCAAGCTATTAACTAATCTTAAAAGTTATATGATGCTGTACAATTGACGTGCTGGTGGCTAACAATTATCGGACAGTTACTATTTTGGAACTCCTTTCCCCTGTCAAGATTCAGAAAGAACTTATTTCCCAATTATCTATCAAATGCAATCAGAACTAATACTCAGTGAAGTAATCAAGTAATTAAGAAATAGACAATAATTTACAAGTAATATGGTTCACTTACTTGAGGATGTCTGTTCGAGATAAGCGAAGTCTTTTTATGAAATCAAAGATCCCCTCTGGCATTCCTGATATATGCCTAAGAAAGAAGTTGCTACAAGGTATGGTTTGATTTTCTCTCAACTTCTTTTCCGCAGAACCTGAAGCAAAGTAATCTTTTACTGAGTTTTTCATTACATATCATTCAGTCAGTCAACAGTTGCCACTTGATCCAGTTTATCGTTAATTTCAAGATCTGTGTCTTTTTCAGGATCGTCTTGATCACAGACAGTATTCATACCAGAAGCTTGAGCAAGGCACTTACCATCTAACAGCTTTGTACTTTGTTCATTTCTTCTATTGAGCTGCATTTCATTTGGACTAAAGTCATTGTCTTCCAATTGATTTTCTCCTCTTGAAGATGCAACAGCCCAATGATTGAGCTGAAAACGTCTGATGCACAAACAAGGCAAATCTTCTGCTCCATTACATGAATTGATATTCTTTAGAAGATCTTCAAGCTCACCACCTGTTATCTCTGAGCATTCTCGTAAATGGTGACTTTTCCTGTCACAAAAGAAACAGGAGATGGCTGCACAAGCCGCACTATCTGTAACATCTGGTTGCATGATGTGTTTGAGGGCATCCAGCCTCTTTGCAAAGTTAGAAGCCATTGCCTCTGAATTTTTCAATCTTGAGGAAGGTGTAATAAGGTTCAGTTTACAAATGGACTTCTGATCATTATGGCCTCTTATTCCATTAAACCCAGTAGAAAACTCAGTTTCAGCAGCACAGTTCTGTAACTCGTTACCTCCTGCAACAGGTTGATCTTCACTGGGGTGTGGTCCAGCCTCCACAATCTTGAGGTCATTGGAAGAACTGATAGGATTCCAGGAGCAAGGAATATTTTTCTGGCAACTAGTTGAGCACTCAAAGGGTCCATCACTACTTTGGTTTTGGTTATCAAGACTCAACAAGGGAAAAGAAGTTCTTGGAGCAAATCGAGTTATCCACAAGCTTCCAAGACGATCACTTCCGTGAACTAAATTATAATTTGTTCTCACTTTGAATGGTGGTTCAGAATCAATGTTCTCAGTGATGCTAATCTTACGTTTACCCATAGAGGAATTGGAGTTTGCTCCTCCTTCCCCCTTGTCAGTTCCCAAGTTACATGAATTCTTGTTCTCAGCAGACCTGGTATTTTCCTGACTGGAAGCAAAATTAGCAGATGAAATCTTGGGCTGGGTTGCCATTCCTGCTCCCTCTCTGGATGCAGATTTGTTGATTTTCTCATTTGATAGTAGAAATTGTTGGCGCACGTTATCATTGTCACTATGACAAGCTAATGGAGTGGCATTAATGTCACATAGCCCATTAGTCACCTCAAAGTGTCTTTGATAATCATCATCCAATGCTCTTTGATGACCCTTTGTCTTTGGACGGTATAAAGACTGGAAAATAGATTGAAACCCAACATTTCTGCACCGAGATTCTTGGTTTTTATTACACATGATAAGTTGCTGGTCAGGAATTTCATGTCCATGAGTAGGGTGCGCAAGGGTGAGAGCAAGAGACGGTGCGGGTGTATCATCTATATTTGATTTTGAAAATCCCTTCATCATGTTTGATATCCAATTCATGAAGGAACTATCTTGTTTAATAAATGATGTAGAACCAGGACACTCCTGGATTTGCTTTTTAACTTTTTTACTCCCTACAATCAACTGCTGGTCAAAGCTCCATCTCTTTTTGCCAGTTGAAAGCAACCCAGCGCTATTACAGCTTTCAACACTCTCATGGCTGTCATCATCCTCTTTTGACATTTTTCCATTGACCTCTCCTTCAGATAAAGCCTTCTCCTTGCCTTTCCTTCGATACCTCCGGATTCTGCTGTTAGGCAGAGAACGCTCATTTGAAATAGTCTTTTCCTTAGGAAGTGTCTCCTCACCCTGCCAGGACCTATTTTTAATTTCATGTGCAGATTCTGACGCTACAATCCTACTTGCAGCACCGGGGACATTTTTACTGAAAAGATTTTGTAAATCATTCTCAGAAGTTGATTCCAATTTCTCTAAAGGATGAACGGTAAGAGAATTTTTCGTTGTCATCTTATTTCCGCTCTTTCTTTCCAGGAAGGAAGCAGATTCCTCGCATCTTTTGCCAGGAGATGTCAAGTTTTGCATGAAAGTGTTATTAGCTTCAGAGTCTTTTGTGAGCCGGAATCCAGGGGCCAAAATGATTTCCATTCTGGATGCCTGATTTCCACTACCAACATCTTTGCCTCCAGCAGTAGGATCCTCAGATAGAGGTTCATTTTGTGCCAAATCCGGTCTGAGATCAGCTGTTATAGTGGACAAATGATCAAATCAGCATTATTAGATTTAGCCAAATTGACATATAGAGTATAAACATGTCTTTGTGTTGCATAAAAGGCTAAACAAATTTGAGGGAATGGTTCCAGGATCTTGTACTCACTTGCTTTTGGAGCAAAACAGAAACTGTCCTAGAAATTTTCATGTGACTAGCAGAAATTACAGGATACCATCTTTCATTCTTATCTAGATCATTATAAATGAATCAGTTTTTAAAAACTAGATACAGGTACTTTCTAAAACTAAGAATCAGTTTAGCAAAAGCTAGCTATGTATACTTTCTAAACCATTTTCCAAATTTACCATGCCACAGAACTGAAATAAAATGAAAATCTCATACATAGAGCACCTGGAAAACTCATAAAAATCTTTTCCTTGGCTTCTGATATCTCAGCCATTTGATTATTATTTGGACCAGCAATGCACTCTTCTTTCCCATTACTTATTTCTTCCTTCCCGTTGATACGTTGAAGTGATAATCCTATCACAGTGTTTGTTTCCTGCACATAACATCTATTTCCTGCCAAAAAAGTTTTCAAAATTTGAAAAAACAATTTTGGGACCAAGACCCCTAAAAAGAGACCAAAAGACTGAAATTATTTGCTTCACATTTAATGTATGCTGAATCTAGTGTACCAAAGATGATTTATCCTCACCTGTCCTATCTTCATGACTCGATCCACTATCAGCAATGAAAGCAACATCACTTCCAGGAGTCCTGCTTGAAGTGTTTCTATCAGCAGTTTCATTACTCAGATGAAACGCACCTTGTGATTTCATGAAGTTTTCTTCATTTATGGGTTTGTCAGTGCTGGACCTCCCAGCTGTAATACTTAGTGCTGGTGAAAGAACCTTATTGCTTGATCCTGAACCCCATAAAAAAGAGTTCTTTTTATCAAAAAAGCTTGAATCGGCACATTTAAGACTTAGGCCATTCTGCGGAGACCAAACTAGTTCAGTCAAGTGATCGGCGGCCACAAATTTCGTGTCCACCCTTGAGCCTGCATTTGCACCTGCACCTGAATCACTGTTCGATCTTCTCTGGTTGCATTGACTAGAAGAACCGAATGCAAGTCCCAACTCAGTCACTGGTTCGATGTTTTCATTCTCTACATTCATCTTCAGTGAGTGGGATGTAGGCCTAATCAATCCTGAAAAGCCAATATGATGAGGCAACAGAAGAAAAATTTGCAAAATTTGACAAATTAATGTGATATTTTTTCAAACATCTGGGAATCATCGTAAAAGGCATATTTTTCATACAAAGGATTAAAAATTCTACGGAGACTATGCATATTGATTATGAGAGCCAAGCTACCAGCATCAAATGTTTTCAAACAAGACGATGATGTATCTAGAAACTTTGAGCCAGTGGTCAACACTATCTGGATCGCATTTATCTTTTAGTTTAGGGACATTTATATGCAAGAATAAGATAACCGCATGTATAATCACAAGGCTATATCTAGATATGTTGTAGCATGCTGTTCTGTTGTGCGGTCAAAAAACCCAATTATTGTCAATGATCGAGTGCTCAAAATATCAACACGAAACCTCTACCATAGTTGAATCTTAAAATCTTATATGTCAGAAACACAAATTCTCAGACAATTGAGCCTAGAATCACGCTGTCCTCGAATAAACATTAAGCATGAAAAAGACAAATTGAGACAAATGGATAAAAATTAAGTACAGATCCGAGTTTTTTGGTTCATGCAATGAATAACAGCTAGGATGAAAATATCCATGCATGGCTAACAAAGTATATGCAAAATTTCCGAACATCAAAGTAAATCACCTCAGGGAAAAAAGACTCAAACTTTCTCCAAGATGCAACATATTTCGTGTGCCACATCAGACATACGCATCAGATGAAATAAAGAAGCATCGAAAGCTATGACTGGATAATCGGGTAGAAATTGAGAGCACGTCACTATCTTGAAACAAATGCAAGTTACAGGAGCAGCCAAAGGTTGAAGCAACAAAGATATAGCAAAAATATCAAAATTAAGATATAACCATTTGAGTAAAACACGATCTAAGCAGACCCACATACCTCATCCTTCTCAAAATCCACAGAAAAGCTTACTTCCTTTCCCGCTCCTCCTTTCAATTCGCAGCACTTCGAAATATCCAAGTGCAAACTCAAGAGGATAATATTACAATTTTATAATGATCAACAGAGAGTTTCAGTATCAGACTGTTGTTGACAGGAGTCCAAGTCTTACAGTTACATTAAGGATGAATCTAGGCTCTCCTTCTGGCTTTTCCGGAGATTCTAGAGTTGTGCGGTTCAGGAACATGCAACGTGGACACATCCCATGCCAATAACACTAATCCATGCTAAAGAGAGCTATATCTGTTTATTATAGCACTTGTACACACAACGTAAAATACTTTACAAACACCCAAAACTCAAATCTTCTTTGTATGTATTAGGGAAAAGATGATTACTTTTTGGACTTTAGTCAAAAACATGTATAAATGAAAACCCTGATGCAAAGTTAATTTTTAACTTCAGTAAGTACAAAGAACAGAGAGTTGTAAGTACAAAAAGAGGAGATTTATGTCTTAACCAATGATTATGTGCCATTGTTAACGCAATATAATAATATAATACTATAAGTACAGTGTCAGTTTCAAAAAAATATATATTAAATTGAAGCCTTTCTGAAGTGGTGATTCGTAGAAAAAGGTAATTCGCTGTTGACGTGACACTCTAGGAAGTTTTGATTCATGATTCATTGGGTCTTTCAGTATCCATTTTTAATCTTATTTAATCATTTCATCCCATCTGTTATACTCATTCTTTCTTAATCAAAGGAATTAAAAGACCCAAATTATAATATATTTGCCAATTACAATTCCAATTGATATTGAAGTTGTCCTGCTTCATCTTGATTTTTTTTTTTTTTTGCAATTGAGTCTATTTAAACTGTAATTCGAGTCTCTATATCCAAAGAAAGTGATGATTGTTCACAAATCTATTCTCGTCAATTAAGAAGTAGAAGCCTTTTATTGTTATTGTCATTGTGAAAGGACAGCGATCCTTTTCTATATGATGGGCAATGCCATGGACAACGCGGCTCTAAAAAGCTATATGGAACAGTTTAAATTTACTAATATTTACGTGATATTGGAGTTCTATCAAAAGAGAAAGCTAAAGAGGAACCAAAAATAAAGTTGCATTACTCAGAATGACAAGCAGCACTTTGTGAAAAAGCTATAGTGGAAGACTTCATGGACACAATTAAAAGTTCAACATAAAGATGGGGGGTGGTTGTGGAATGGGGAGGAGTGGGGTGGGGGTTGGTTTGTGGTGGGGTTTGTGCGGGGTGTGGTGACAAACAAAAAACAGAGGGTGACAAAGATGAAGTGATGCTGATCTTCAGATATTGTTCAGGGTGGGACTCTGTTTCACAACAATGTCCACTAAGTTATTAATGCAAGGATTAGGATTTTGGTCCTGTACCACCCACTAACTTCAAGTTTGGACAATCTAGCACCACTGAGACAAAGCTTCTCACCATTATCTAACAAGTGGAATAGTTACTGTCTCTTTCAAGCTTTTGTCTAGTTATCAACATAGACAATACGTGAGACAAGAAGAACCATGCATGATAATGCATTTATTGCTGTTGTTTGTAGAATTATCCAGTAGGAAGGTGCTTTTCAACATAAAGGGTTGGAATTTGTGAAAGATGCTTACAAGATAATGACACCACTTTGATGATGGTAATTTAACTAAACACATGATTAATTCTTGGTTAGTGTTAATTAACACAAGAAATTTGAGGTGGGTTCGAACAGTTGAGCCATTCACAGTCGTGTAATGGTGCTTCAAAACTTTGGATTCCTCAAACATTCTTGAGCTCGTCTAATAGTGGAAACACTTTAGAATCTTGTCATCGACAAGATAAAAAGAAAAGAAAAGAAAATTGTGGATAACAATCAAAACCTACTCAGGAGTCAGAGAAAGAGGTACATCAGATAAGCTTCGCTGTGTAATGAATAGTGTAGGCTGATAGGTAGTCTCAATCATCACATTTAACGGGGACTTTGAACAAGTTATACACAGTAATGAACAGTCGTGGAGAAGCTAAGGCTTGATAATCAATGTTTGTACATCATCCATATCATACATTATTGGCTTTTGAGGTTGCACAAAAGCTGATAACCCTTTATCACTGAACCAAAAAAGAAAAATACCGAATACAATAGAATAGGTCAAAGATAAACAAGCAGCTAATGTTCTGCAGAAAGTTCTTGGATACATTCTAAATGAAAAACTGATGTAAAAGCTTAGAGAAAATGTTGCTCTGCACGTCCCCTTCATTTGCTACAGAGGCAACAAACATGGTGGAAATAATTTTCTGGTTGGTTGCGGGATCCTCCAAGGTCCCTGCTCACCGAAGTTCAACTCCTTCACAATTCACAGTGAGAATGTGTCAGTGTCTCCCCTAAAGAATTTCAAAACCGGTTTTTAGTTTGGTGTTAAACTAGCCTCGGCCGATGTTAGTATGTCACTTCCTCTTCTCATGGTTCGGTCCAGAATCCAAGTTAGGGCCCATTGAGATTGGTTGTAATTCGCTACCAACCAACCTAATTGAAGAAGATTAGTTAACTACCAAGTTCATATCACAAACCTCTTTCCCATCCATTGTTATCATTGCCCTTTTATTTCTAGTAAGGAGAAATTAAAAGAATCATCTAACAGTTTCTACTGTGAATCAACTAACACTTGATAAACAGGCGAAGGCTAAAACAAACATATATAGTATGTTTAGAAATAAAACTCTCTCTCCAACTTCGCTATTCAAAAGGTTACCATATATTCAGCCGGAGTCGATTAAATTGTATCAGGGTGAGAACCAGCATTCTCCATGCTTAGAAGAAGAATGGAATGTCTGATGCGAACGAGAGGGACCTAACTGCAGCAATGCCTATACTAACAAAATATATACTAATATGTAATAATCTCGATCAAAGCAATTGATGAAGTGTTTTGTGAAAATTTTTGAGGATTTTGAAAGTAAATAGATCTATTTGATCTCCACTGAAAAAACTCTCACCGCCTGGCAATTCTCTGCCCAGCTCCAAGCAACATGACCTTCCCAATTGCACCTGAATGAAGTCCACAAACTAGAGCCACAGTTCCACCAATAACTATCCATTTCCAATCAATGCCATGATCTTTCTGACTTTTAGGGTCCGAAACTTGCCCTTTTTCTTCTTCACCAGAAACCGTATCTGACAAATCCGTGCTTTCCTCTAAAGAAATTTTTGTTGTGATTCTTGCCATCAGTGCACATCTAGATAATGAAGCCTCTGAATTTCTGGCACTTTGATATGCTTTCATGCCAGAGTTTGTTTTCTTGACAGCCCCCCACATACCATGCCGGATAGCCAACTTCGCCACATCTTTGGGGATCCCCATCTCTTCATAATGGATAAGAGTAACCTCACATGCAGATAGCTGCCCATCTCCTTTAAGGGACTCCACTGCATTTGTATTTCATAGGAAGGTAATGAAGATGCATCACTGAATAAAAATTTAAATAGTTGTCTGCTACAATTTAATGAAACTCCACTGGTTAACAGAATACTCACCAGCCCTGATAACCCAACTTGAGAAATAGAGCTCCACACGCCTAGGCTTGTCATGCTTGGGCAAACCCGGATATGGCACACCCTGCAGTATTTTAACTCACACATCAATATTAATTGTCAACATTCTGAAATGAGATGAAATCCTGATTGCTAATGACAAAGGGACAACAGATCTTATCAAGTCTTCATACTTCAAGAGTACAAAATGCAGACAATATGAGGTACCACACCTTCTCATTAAACATGGAATAATCTAAAATCAAATGAAATGATAAATGAAGACACAGCACATCGAGGGCCTTTCAATCATGTCTTTGTAAAACTATACAGAATCAATATATAGCCTTGTCGTTTTAAGCTGGAACAAAGATAAGAATGCAAATTTAGTTGTCATGATTAGTCTTGGAAAGAACAACAGATAGCAATTAAGTTTCTGATCATGGTAATAAAACAAGGAAGCATAAAATAATAACAACCAACTGCACTTATCTACTGGATCTCAAAGACACAAGTTGGATTTCTAAACTCTAAACATGTACCTTTGTCACACAATAATAATCCTTTCCTGCCTCCCATATTCTTCGACCAATGATATATTCTCGATCACTGCAGAAAAAAGGGAACTGCAAGTAGGAATGAATAAAGCCATCAATTAATGCATTATTTGGTTGAGAAATTGGCATTACAAGACCAAGATATCAAAAGCTAAGAAATCAACAGTTCCACGAACCTTTTTTTTCCAGTGAACAATCATTGTCCCAGTATGCGGGCACTCCTGCAATATCTTTACATGCGCAAGCATAGGATCCCAGTTACATCGAAACTCATCATCCCAGAAGAAATCTCTAACCAACTCTGGAGTGGCACCCTCGAAGACAGTTCTACTGCGATAAACTGCAGGGCCTGTCTGATAGACAAAATCATTATCAGCTACTAGTCCATACTAAACTCAATATCACTATCAAGTAGTAAAACAGCATCTGAAAACTAAGAGAATATAATGCATGCAGATGCACAACAATATTGACACCAACAGAGAAAGGAGTGGCAGGCCCCATTATCAGGTGCTTTGAACCCAAAAATTAAATTTCCAAAACTAATTCTAATTGCAAAAGCATTTATTTGTCTGCAAACTAAGTTCCAAAAGTGATCCTAGAGCCCACTGGAAAAAACAACTTTGTCTGTGCTGTTCTTCTAAGAATTCTAGAATAAGTAATCCAGCACATGATCGCACTCCACCAAATAGACTCATAAATGGATAGACATCAATTAATAACAAAATCACAAGAATCAACACAGATGAGGCATACACTATGTCACCTCCTGCATTAATAAATTTCTCTATAATAATAGACCAACACGAACCAATTCAAGAAGATATACTGGTTTCCAACAGTTCTCAAAAGCAAACAGCAGATGATGAACAGGGAAAACTGCATTAAGCCAATGAGAATCTACCTCAGGTTCGTGGCGCCAAGCTTGGTACGTCATGTTTGGAGTGGACCTCTCCATCATACTCTGCCACTCCATCTCTCCGTCTTTCTTTTCAAGAAGATACAATAGGTGCTCTAAGTCATTCTCTGCGACAACGTCCTGCTCTCTCTCTGCAGTTCCAGCACCCAAGCTGCAAGAAAGAGAATTCTCATAACTCAATCATCCATGAAAAGAGATGAAATACATCTAGCAGTAACGAAACAAAATAAAACACTTACAACAATATGACACTACAGGGATATATGATGTGACCATAACAAATATTTAAAAACATTTCTAATATTAAACAAATTCTGGACTTTATGCACAAACAAGCTATTCGGAGTACCCAAAGCATATTCATACATAACTGGATCCAAATACCACATACTACAACAATTACTAAAAGCTTGACTATTAAACTAAGCAGAGAATATCAGAGAAAACAGCACTTATCTTCTCTCCATTAATTCATCCATCTCATATACCCAATACTTTAACACAAACAAAGCAAATATTGATTAATGCATCGCCTACAACTGATAATGCTTCACAATTTCTCTAAAATATCAAGCAGGAACGATGACCATAACAGTAAAACAATAATAATCAAATTCACCAAACATATGTAGCACACAAGACAAGAACAATGCTCTCAGAAAAATTTTCATTTCTTCATTTAAATTGCTCCTACACTGATCCCAAATCCGATGGTCCCTGCACTGATAAAAATGAAGGGGACAGGCCGGTGAAACTAGGTTGCAATCACCTACTTACGTTTTGGGGAACGGGAAATCAAACATCACAATTGATAATCCCAACACATCATTTACCTCTTTTAATATTCTATAAAGAATACAAAGGGCGACAGCTGCCTGGAAAACATTCAACAGATTTTCAAGCACATTCATGGTAACACAGCATCAACTAAAAAATTCAAAACAGACACATAACTCTTAACGCAATTATACACATAAAGCCTAACTGCATTTATATTAATAGGTCATGTTTAATTGCAACCAGAAAATCATTGAAATAAGCAATGTCGTCATTTCAATTTTTTTTTTTTAAAAAAAAAAACACAATTCTTTTAGAAAAGTAACAAAATGAAATTGAATTTCATTACTGAATCAAACCCTAGCTAAATCGAAAAACATAAAACTACAACTCAACACTGACCTAATATCAACACCACCTCCATCCCCCGAACTGCTGGACACAGCCAAGGCTGTAGCGGAAGCCGATTTCCGACATTTTCCATTAGAATTGTTCCAAAGCGTGCGGCAAGCCGAGAATGCCGACAGAGCCGTGAAAGCGAGCCAGAGCCGTCGAGCGCCGAAACCAGGCGGTAAAGTCCATATAAACCTGAACTTGCCCCGGAGCCCAAGGAAGACCAAGCCGGTCCATCTTGGCCTCCACGACCAGCCGATCACGAGGCCGATCATGATGGCCACCCAAATCGGAACTGCACATAGCAAAATGTCGACTAATGTTTCGGTAATTGAAGGTCTCTTCAAGAACTGCATCATATCAAAGAAGATCTCATCCATCATGACAGTTTCTCGAGAAAATTAGAAATTTCCGGGAGCATTTAGATTTTCCGACAAAATATTTTTCGTTGAGACACTTCTAGAGAGAGACAGAAAGCACAGGGGGGAGACTTTAGAGAGAGAACGTCTACGAAGGTGTTATTTGTTGATTTTGACAATACGATATCATGACGTGGCAGTGTAGAAAACCGTTGATGAAAGAGCGTGGAGTTACGGCACGTCGGGAATAGCTTGAGAAAGAAGCGGGGAGCTGTGTTGCTCTGTTGGGAGGTGTAGCACACGGGAGAAACGGACGCGTGAGAAAGTCCAGGATAAGGTTTTCAAGGATCTTTTGTCAGGGAAGAGCTGAAAAAGATGCTGAGTATTATTGGAGATGTTCGGCCACTGGTCGGATGGGATGAAATACACTGGGGTTATATGCCGGGTATAGGAGTAGTATTTCCACTCATATTATTCCACGTGGAAATTTATTTGTGGTCAAATTCAAGCAACGATTTGCTATTGAATAATAATCCATCTCAGGTTAGGCCTAAGCCCATGGGCCATTAATGTTCGCATTCTCAAATCAACCCTACTGGAGTGGTATATCCACTCATATTGTTCCACGTGGAAATTTATTTGTGGTCAAATTCAAGCTACGATTTGCTATTGAATAATTATCCATCTCAGGTTAGGCCTAAGCCCATGGGCTATTAATGTTCGCCTTCTCAAATCATACCTACTAGCACAGCATATATAAGCACTTAGTTATTAAATATTATAATTATTTTATATGAATAACAGTTTAAATTATTGTATTATTTTATATTATATTAAAAATATTAATTTAAATTTTATTTATTCAATAATTATGTTTAAAAAATAAAAATTTTAATTCAACATTATTATTAAATAATTAAACGGGTTATAATCATGATATCTATTTAATATTTTTTTGTTCATATTTTAATATATTTTTATAATATTTATAATAATATTTTTTAAATACTAATTAATTATATTCTAAATATAACTAAATATCTTTTGAAAATAGATAAATATAGTACTAAAATTATAAAATAAATTTATTAAATTATAAATAAGTTAGCATGATATTGTTACTTAAATCATTAATATTATAAACGGGTTTATATTTTGTGAATTTTAAATTCTAAGTCCGATACAATTAATAATATTATTATATTATGTTACTTATTTAACAATTATATCATTTTACATAAATATAAATTTACAAATTTTTTTAATTTTTTTATGTTAAGACGATAAATTTTATTAAAAGTTATCATTCTTACAATTTTATAATAAAATTATCTTATCTTATCCGTGAAGATTCATGCATCCTTCCTATTGATGATTGTAAAAAACGGAAAGCATTTTGCTTATGCAAATATTTATTTATGTAAATATCAAGGAAAAGAGAAGTTTGGAACACATTTCCACTTTCACTCTTTCAAAAAGGGCTTTTCCCAAGCGATTTTTTTAATTTTCTGTTGAATGCTTTATAGAAATTTCAAATGGTCAAGTCTCAAAAAAGCACTTAAAAGTATAGGAGAACCCCATGTCTATTATTCTCTATAAACCAACTATAGGAGCAAAATTTCAAGATAGCTTTATCGAGCATAGGAATCACTTTTTTTGGCCATACTTACTCAAGATGTCTCTCTTCTCTTTTGACTCATATCTAGGGATCGCAAGTACATTATACATGAATTATATTCGTATTTGCTATGATTGATGTACGGATAAATTATTGTCACCAAAAAGGCTAAAGCTAGATTTGTCTGAATTGCTCAATTATTTGCATAATGCTAGATAGCACATTGATTGATTCCTTTCAATAATGGTTGTGAAATTATATGTTTTGCGCCATCAAAACAGAGCATATGGTATAGTATTGCCTAATAATGACTTTAATGCTTTCAAAGCAAAAGTCTCATAAAAGACAAGAAGATAGAAGAATACAAAATATATGATGGCACATGTTAAGTTTAGAAATTATCCTCCATTAATGCAAGAAGTCTCAAGCAAAATCCAGCTGGATGCAACACATGAGTACCCATTAATTGCCTTCTCCATTTTCACCTTCTGTACCAAAACAAACCAAACATTATGCAATTACATGATTTGGTTTGGTATTATTCAAGTAACGAGATCAAAAGATTATGCGCAAATTTCTCATGGGATTAAAAGAATTTCATTATTGTAATTGGTATATTATCTCATATTTGCGGTATGGATCACATTTTCAGACTGTTGGCAATGAACTGTAGGTTGAATGCAAATGAAAGTAGAGGTTCTTGATGCAAATATTTGTGTATGTTTGTGACCCACGTTGGGTGGGATTATGACCCACATGTTATCAGAAAGTGAAGAATTGGCAAAAGAATAAGGAGCTGTTTATGATGATTGCATTCTTGTGGAGAAGAGTGAATTCAAAGCTCAATTTCGATGGGTTACTCCTCCCATCTCATCTCATGCAACTAATAAAGTGAAAGTTCTTGGTTTATATTCTTTGCTATTCTCCACAAGCAAAGCTATCTTGGAGAAAAATCAACTGCAAAAAGACGAATTACAACTTTGTTATATCTTCTTTTTTTTTTTTGGTTTTTCTTACTCTTTTCGGTCTGGATTTTCCCATCGAAATACACGTCTGGTTTTTCAACGAATTTGGTAGAAACAGAGAAAGCAAGAGCAAACCCAGATGCATTCGGAGCCAAACTCCATAGAAAAACGTTTTCCAATGGCCCATCTTCCATATTTCTTCGCCGAAATAATGTTGAAACTGATGCAATTAATGCTTCAAAAAGAAGCTACACCCTCTTTTTCCATTTCCCCTCTCGAGGATAAGTAGATTGAACATTTGTTTGGAAGAACTACAGTCCGGTGATTTCCTGGCAACTTTGCATGATAATCATTAATCTTGGTGAATATGTCTCCTCTCTTAGCTAGCTAGCCTAGAATTCTCTTCTTCAAACGGAGATGATAGTATTTTCAACATGTTTCATGTGAGAAGACCACAGTGCAGATTCTAGGCAACTAGAGAACTGAAGTGAATTTTCCATGGATCTGCTTCAATATAGCCCATAGATATAATAGACTATACCTGCTTAGATTAGTGTCAATGACAAATTCGAAGAGCTATGCTTATGCCGTTTCCTTAGCCCTTTGAAAGCACTGCCTTTGGCTGCATATAGAAAGAAAAACAACTAGCTGGATCGTTGTGAGAAAGAAGACAATAATAATTCAAACAATAAAACATAAAAGACACCTAGTTAATTTGATCAATGATAATGCTAGCTGGAAGTCGAGGGAGTTTATCAGTTGGGGGGAATGAAGCCTGGTCCGAGATCATTCAGATGATCAAATTGCCCTATGGCCCTCAAATGAATGGTCTCGAACCAGACAGCATTCCCCTCAACTATGTGTTTGAGGCAGAGAGAGAGAGAGAGAGAGAGAGAGAAGGGAACTGTTTGATACTGATTAGGCCATGCAATTTTGGTTTTTGAAGGGCCCTTATATACGTCTGAGGATGAGTTAAGAGTATCATTAATTCTGTGGGTCAGATGACATAAAGAGTCCCACTTTCTATAGCTTTTCCCATATCTTGCTTTACACACGAATTTGAAGTAACCAATATAGGCTGTATTTAGGTGGGTGTGTGTACTTATACATGGAACAATACAGTGATCTATAATTTTCTTTCGTTGTTGCATTCATATTGATTTCTCTGCATGGAATATTTAATTATAATTTCGAGACTTCTGAGGATCGACGACATTTTCTTAGAACCGCCGACCAAACACAACCTCAGCGTCAAAAGGATGGAAAATAATGTCAACTTGAAGTTTGGTGCAGGAAATTAAGACCATTTGTCAATGACAATAAATGGGTTGAAACATAACAAGATTGAATGCAATACCAGGGTGAAAGTCAGAGCTTCTTTTAGCAACTAATATATTAAAAAACTATCAAAAGCTAAAAATCATCAAAAGAGGATACATGGCATTGCTATTGCCGTCTGATGAAGTAGTCTTATGATCAAGATTTATATAAAAATTGATGATATTATGTGATTATTGGTAAACAGTGACTTAAAAAATGGGATAAGCTAGTTCGTGATGTCTCTTTTGTGTTTCCCATTTGAGGAAAAAGGAGAGATTCGAGGCGGGAGAAGCTTCATCAATGAGAGTATACCACAAATAGTCTGATTCTTGGCTTAAATGGAAAGAAATACAAGTTGGCCTGTTAGAGCTTTCTCAGTAGTCAAATAATATTAATATAAAGATGGCACTGTAGAAAAAAAGGGCAAAAAAAAAAAGAAGGGTATGTTTGAGAATGTAGTGCTGTTCTTTTTAATTCACAGTTGTCATGAAATGTCGGTTATTAATACTGATTACACGGTCGAGAATTCTCTTCTCCATCGGGTTCAGTACGAAACATTCTAGTCATCATGAAAGGTATTGTGTTTTGGTCATCATTAAAGTGTCCTTGAAGTAGCTGGTGAAGATTCTGTGGGTTTATTAAAGCTTAAGGTTACACCTACTAAAGCAATCTACGAAGACTTCTGCCGGGAGACTATATTGGTACATTGATCTGGCTTTTCTAAATGACTAAGCGAAGGCCTTTTGTCTTTTCTAAAAAAGTTGTTGGCAAACTGTCTCTTAGATTTGATGGCCAGCAAATTTTTCTCTCATTTACAACTGCTCTACATGGCAACCCATAAATGAAACTTCGGTTATACAGCTGTTCAACACAAGAATCAAAATTCTCCGCAATACCGAGTATATTATCGGCATTACCGCTCTACATGACCAAGTGAATGCAGAAAATCAGGAATGGACATGCACTGAAAATTCTAAAGATTAAAGTAGAGCCAATCCAATGCCAGAATCATTTTGACTAGCGATTTTGTTTCCACAAATGGGGCATCTTCCGCTCAAAAAGTCATCTTTTGCTGTTTAACCACCAAAAGAATTCACCATTATGCTCTTTACGCTCTACTTCCTTTTTCTTTTGCTTTAAGAGCTTTTCATTATGAAGCTAAGCACAGCCAAGCAAAACAGTAATTTATATTCCAATAAAGCACAAATTCCACCATAATGAATCACAATTAGTGGGTCAATTCTGCTTCTAACTTTATAATTCTCTGTGTGGATACAGTGAACATCACTTCTCACACACTACCATACAAACTGCTCATTGAGTGCACAATCTTAATTGGATTCAAACATTTTAATACAAATCATCAAATACAGATAGTTTATACTATTTTCAAGCTCAGTACATAATAAAACAAAATGCAGTGAATAAAAATCCTGTACTGTGAATAGATAATTCAAAGATGAGTCATCAAATTGCCAACAAACTTCTCTCCGAATTGAACAACAAAGAAGGAATAGTTTTTATTACAAAATGGGGTCTATAAGTTACAGAAAATTTACACTTCATAATTACACAAACATTGCAACAAGTCCTTGCAACTTAAATAAAGCAACAAAATGCACATTCTTCATAGCAGTAACAGAGAAACAAGTGACAATAAACACCATTTTCCTCCTTAAATTAACAAATTAGAGAACTCAACGGTAATTCAAGACTGGACAAGAGAAACATCTGCATTGCTATGTCCATTTACCCTGGCAAGTATTATCTCTTCCACTTGCTTAGACTCATCTTGGAGGTTGCAAATGACATGCCCATTCTGCATGTTATCTGGATGAATTTTGTTTGTGGAACCAAGGGTAGTGGTGTCTGCTTTGTAATTATCCACACTGTGACAATTTCCCATACGGCAAGCTCCTTTCACTTTGTCTCCTCGATTTGAATTAGCCGTATCGCAACAGCTCTTCCTTCGACCCAGCTTTGGTGATTTTGCACGAGTTGGTGGCATCTGGCATCCATTAAAAGCAACAAAATCATGTTTTAAGCTAACATGTGTTAAAAAAATGAAATCTCTAGCAGATGAACCATACAATTATCTTTTCTATTTACTTAGGTGAAAAATTAGAGTCAAAATTTCTTGGGAATTTGAAAACAAAGTGGTTTCATAGCATCATAGAATCCTACAATTCTAAATGACAGAAAAAGAATTAAAAAAAAAAACTATGCAGTGCCTTTTTCAGTTCTGCTTTTGGTGGTGGTCCCTCGAGATAGAAGCTTGGCATTGGGTTCGCCTTAAATGTTAAACTCTTTCTCAACTGCTTGATGGCTGCCTCTCTTTCTTCCTTAGAATATTTAAGATTAATGAGTAGGACAAAGCAATGAGATGGGTTAGAATTATCCAACTCAAGCAGACAAATATGAACAGACTGTGAGAAATGAATAAGACTAGTAGAAATGAAAATTAATTTCTATCCACAATCATGACAGAGAGAGATTTCTAAGTATCCTTGGGTGTTGACATGAGAGTTGTACCTTGGTCCTTGCTTCGCTTTGGCTTTTCTCAGCCTCCAACGCTTGCTGTTTTTCCCCTAGTTTTGAATAAAACTAAAAGTGGCAACATAATAGGTATGAAGATTCAGAACAAATTACATACTAAAAATCAAGGTAATCCACTTGGAACAGATTGATAAAGGCAGTACCTCCCTTCGTTTCTCTGCACGTTCGGTGCATCTAAATACAGGAACTGCTGCAACAGCCATCCTGGACTTAACAGTCTGTGCAGATGCTGTTATGCTAGGAATAGTCAAGAGATGTTATTGATATTGAACAGAGAGAGACTGAGGAGGCAATAAAAGAGCAAGAAAGCATAGAATAATAACAGTTTAGGATGAAATTCCCAGAGGCAAGAGGATACAAGGAAGCAACGTCTTGCTCATCAGGATGCTTCTTGTTCTGGGGATGCAATGGCTTCCTTGGCACCAATTGTGGCTGTAGCCAAACCTACAATAGTTCACATGTCAGCAGTAAAAAAATTCCTCTTCGTGAATTTAACAACACCGATTTCCCTAGGAGTTCATAACTTTCAACTAAAGGATGACATTCATTCTGATATTTCTGAAACATTTAAAATTAACCGTAACCGATATCGTGAGAGAACAGGCTTTGGTTGTCAAGTTTATAAAATGCGCAACTAGTAATCAGTTAATGTGACTGCTATAGTTTTTGACACATAATGAATGTGGTGAGTAGAGGGTGGCACACGGAGGGGAGTGGTAAATAGAAGAGAAAGAACCTGGGAAAGAGACTTTCCCTCACTTTAAACTATCATAGCTGCCAGATGAGAGGATATTTTAAATGAGATTTGCAAGAAAAGAAAGGCACCAAACAGAAGACCAGAAGGAGATTAAAATAAGGATATATGTTACCTGATTCTGCTTTTTAGCATTCAGATACCGCAAACTATTTGCATTAGATGATTTATCCACACTAGTGGGTTCAACTACAGCAGGACGAGTTCCATTTGAAGCACGCCTTTCAGTTGCTAGAGCAAATGGCTGTGGAATGGTGTGTTTTGTTCGAACATTTCCAGCAGTGGCTTTTGAAGCACGCTTCACAACTGATCGTGACTTACTGTTATCCTTTGTTTTCACGTCTTCTGGTTTGACCGTGTCCGCATGCAAGCCAGCCTCCGGATTTGAGCTTACTACATTCTGCTCTTCCTTACCTTCCTCGATATGATTGAGTCCAGATATCTCAATTGTGTTTTCAGTTGTACATTCCTTCACCACATATTCTTTTACCTCAGTGCTCTCTTCTGCACTTCGGATTTCAGAATCCCCATCCACATGTTCATATGACCCCGCAGCATCATGATGATTGGGAATTGTTTCATGATCAGAATCATGGGAAACACTATCTGAATAAACTATGACACAATCAGCTTCCTTGTCCATACAAACATCCATAACCTCTATTCTCATTTCACTGCAATGGAGAAATATGAGTTTCAAATATACACTAAAATTCCAAATTCTTCAGGTAATGGTAGAAACCTCCTGTTCGAAAGCAAACCCATAAAAGTAATTGAAAAATAAAAAATTCTCAAGCATATTTTAACATAATAAGTGGCAACCATATTATAATAAATGGTTTTAAAACTCAGTAGATTTTGATAAAAACCTCAAAACTATTAAATTGCACAATAAAATGCACAGTGTACATCAGATAGTATCACAAGAAAAAAATGAAACGAATAAAATTGCAGTAGAGTTCATTACACTTTCAGTCTATGCAATCCTGGTGGAGGCCTTCATGACATGGTCCATCCTAAGGGACCAACCACACCCTTCCATATAAGGAAGGTTAAACAAACAAGAATGAGAAATTTGCATCACTGATTACAGAATCCAATTACTATTGCAGATGAACATGCTTGTTATGAGTTTGTACAGAAATATTCAGCACAAATATGGCTCAACAAATTTGTATGAGTTCAGAAGCCAGAATGACTCTGAATGTGAAATTTCAAGAACAAAAACTGAGGGAGCATCAATGAAGTTTCCTTAACTCCATAATTACTATACGTGGAGCCTGGAATGGCTTGCATTCTCTGAGGTAGATCCTCAAATATTATCCTGGGTGCATGCAGCCATCTGCCAAATGGTTTCTCTTTTCTAGGACGATACTCAATTATTATGTTTACAAAATTAATAAGTAGAACTCATTTTAAATAAAACTAAACATGTATAACAATTTCGCTGAAGACAAAGGAGAGTTGTCACGCAGATAAAATATATTGAAGATTGATCAGCCAAAAACAAATAAATAAATAAATAAGGAGAGCAAATATTTAAGAGAAGAAACCATCTTGACCTGTCAAACATGAAAATTGTGTTTATTATTTAAGGAAAAAATAGTCGCTAAGAAAATCATTCATCACCCAACAACAGGATTGTTGAGACACATAAAGGAGAATAAGCACTAAAGAATGCTCATAAAAGTGGGTGTGCTTAAGCTAACAATCAATTGTGACAAAATCCCAACTAAACAACACAATTATAATCAACAAACCATGAATCCAACCACATGGGGACACAGAGAGACAAAGTCCAAAAATAAGATAACAATTTTAATTTCAATCAAGAAAAATGAAAAATTGAACTAAAATTAAGTACAAGAATAACCACTTTCCATAAATTGGCATATGGATTATAAATGAACACAATATTCCCGTAGATATATTTAAGAAGATGGAGATTCCACCTACTACGTATTCTAAATGAAAACAATCATCTCTGGTTGTGTCACATTTAGTTATAAAATCTATGTAATATGAAATTGACACACAAGAAGCCAGGTATAAACTGATAAACACGCATGTGTTATGTATTAAGCTCGATAATTTTGTGGCACATAAGCTTGATACATGACGTTGGTCTTAGCTTCGTATTCTGAAAACTCATGTAATTATAAAGGCAATCCAACTCTGAACCAGAATATCTTTGCTTACAAAACTGTGGAAAACAATTAAAAAAACTCGAATCTTCCAATTGTATTTTGATGTCAATACGCACAGAAATCAATATCTAGCTGGAAACTTGGCCGCAACTAAGCTAAAACACTCCAAAATTTCAATTTATTTTCCATTCTTCACATTTTCCCAGCAGCAAAACAAAGTTTTTGATGTAAACGAAACAAAACAAAACGCATTATCAAGTAAAAGATGAAGCAGAAAACAAATCCAAGGACCGAACAGGCACCAAGACAGAAGCAAAAAACGACATTTACAGATCGGTTGACAAACCCACGAAGGCTACATTACATGCATGCAAATGGTAAACAGATCGAGAGGTAAAGATAGAACAAAAGAATGACAAATACGGTAAATTACTTACAGTTTTGGTCCGATCTGTCAAGAACTGTAAGTGGGTCTGTGTGCCTTATCGAGCTGCGTTTGTGTACGAGTTTTTTTGCCTCTCAGTTTGCTTGTTGCTTCTGTTACTATAGCTTTTATACAGGCGCCTTCGTCTCGTCGGTGTTAACGACGTTACTTAACGGAGTTATTTGAAATTTGAAATTGAAAATTTGCCGAATCTTGTCACAAGATTTTCATGCTTTTACTTTTTCGCCCATCAAATTACCCTTTTTTTTTTCTTTTCTTTAAATCTTCTAATTTAATTCTTATATACTTTATTAAATCATGATGAATATAATAATTTAATAATATCGATTAATTAAGAGATTATTAAGTTGTTCTTGGATCGTGAATGTCGGTCTTTAGCAGCTAAACCACGTTAACTCTTCGAGTTTTTTATTTAATTGACTTTTAATTTATGAAAAATTCATATTCATTAAATATAAAAAAAATATTTAATTAATTATATTTAAAACATAATAATTAAATACATAATAAGATTTTCCCTCCTTAGCAAATTCAAGTCCACGTTTCCTAAATAATTGATTAATCAAATTTTAATTAATTTTTTTATTATTTTAAATTAATTAAGATAATTTAGCAGATTAGTTGAGATGTTAAGAGGGAGGGGATATCTTTCTTAATGAAAAAGCAATTAAACAAAGAAGACATTCCATCTAAATAATTACTTGCTTAAGCCCTATCCCATCTTTGATTATTCCTGCTTAACCCCCTTTTGATAAAGCTCTAACACCTTCTAATTAAGATTTATATTTTAATTACCCAATTATACCCATGCTTATTTTCTTAATTGCCATAATGCACCCTCACCTAAATTAAATGTGTTGGTGAGTGGAGTTGTAGCATTGGACAACCAAAAAGTTGGCTTGTCCTATGTGTGAGCTTGTGTCTTTCATTTGCATTTGCATGGTTTGGTATTAGTTTAGTTGTTGCAATTCTTAATTTATCCACTCTCTCATGCAATGCATCTAATCCATGATCATTTGTCACACATAATGCAATTTGGATTAAGTTGGTGGATATTGGTGTCATTGTGAGGAATAATCAAAGAGTTTTTTTTTTTTTTTTTAAAGTTTAGTAATTGGGTTGGTTGGTGTTAAGAATATTGGATATAAAAAATAAATTTTTTATTCTTCCCTTTTAATAATTCATATGTAATAATGCATATGTTTATGGCAACAATTTAAATTTTTGTATGGTGCATGTATTTAAATCGTGTTAGTAGAAATTAATTCAAATTCGATTTATTTAATAATATTATCGAGAATTAAAAAATCTATATGTTATAATTATTTATAAATTATAATATATTTTAAAAATAATTTTATTAATTCATAAATGATATGTTATAATTATTTAAACAATTAATTACGTTAGATAAATAAATTTATGTGTCAAAAATAACCTAAACTTAATAAAATTAATTATTTGTGATAAATTATTTATATATTTATTTATTATTTTTAAAAAAAGTTTTGGGTTGTGGAGGTGGGTGATTATTTTTTTATGTAAATATTATGTTTTTGAAGAGGGTGGAGAGTCGTGAGTGGAGTAGAAGGAAGGGCATCAGCCATTTATTATCATGAAAAAAAAATTTATAATAAATTGAATTCATATTATACATGGAACCCACACTCCCAATCACAGCCTTTGATCTTCAATTCCAAGTGAATAATGATTAATGATTTGATCATTCGTATGGGTCCCATATCCCGCATTGTACGCACCCAATGACTTCGTTGATCACCGCCTTCGTCATTATCCTACACTGTTCTTCCTTACTTGGACCCGGTACGTCAATTAATTAAACAAATTGCAGTTAAAAATACTGTAGAAGAGCATGGTTTCATCTAATAACAATTTAATTATCAGGTACAGAGAATATCGACCTCACACGTGTACCGCTGTAATTTCTCTCCAGCCAATCATTGGTGGAATGCTAAGTCAGTAACTCTTGAATTTCTTTGATGAGAATCCGACGGTCGGCGTACCACCTTAATCAGTGACTGAATGGGGCCCTCCTATAAAGAGAATAAAAAATTGTTGATCTAAGCCTGGAGGCCCAAATATAGAAACGGGCTGACGTGAATTTGTGCTAATGGCGCGGAATATGGGCTTTTTTTTAACTAAAGCCGTTATCTTTATGTTAAATATTGTATAACAACCTCGCTAACAGATTCGCTAGCACACCATTAGATTTCCCGCCAAAAATAACTAACTGGATCATGCTCATTCGAAAAATCACGTCGTCTCTGTCCCTTACTGAGTCGCCACCTATACATAGAAGGAGCCAATCGTAGCAATTCTACAGAAATCTCTACTACTTGTTTCCGTCATTTGTGCACATTCTTCAGAGGGGGAGAGGGAGAGAGACCGGGATTGTAGAGAGAGAAAGAGTTGGTTAACTGTGGAGGCCGGCGTGATTGTTTCAAAGAGTACTGAGTTCAAGGGAAAGGAATACAAGTACGATTCCAGCGTTCTAGAGAGAAAGAGTTGCGTAACTATGGAGGCCAGCGTGATTACTGAAAAGAGTACTGAGTCCAAGGAAGAGGAATCCAAGAACGCAAACGAAAACGGCGGCAGCGAAAACAAGAAAGAGACTGACGTTGCAGCCGTTGTTGATTCTGGTGATGGAAAGACTGCTATTGCTGCTGCTACCGAATCTTCATCTCACAAGAAGAACAACAAGAAGAAGAACGAAAGCAACCAAATTCTTGTCTCTCACACCAAGAAACCCTTTGTTTTCTACCTCAATCTTGCTAAGGTATAATACACAATTACTCCCCCGATAAATTACCTTTCGTTATTCGGACTTACGGGTTTGGTTATTTTAATGAATATTAGGGAATTCTGAACCTTTATTGTCTTTTTAAACATGCTTTCTCGTATGTATTCTATAATGGGCTTTAACCTTTCTTTTTCACTTATGGATAAATAATGGTCTGTTTGGTTGCCGAGAAATTATGGGAGAAGAATTGAGGTGTTACCGGATTCTTTAGGTTTTCTTATAGACGAATTCGGATTTCTTATTGTGTCAGCCGTTTATTCTTGGTTACGACCTAAATTGTGTTTCCCTCAATGTTTCTTTCTTTTTCTTCTAATCTCTTGGTTCTATTTATTTATATTTTCCCCGATCAGAATTCACAGGAAAGGAAATGGGTTCTTTTAGCTTTTATGGGGCCCTTGGTTTTAGAATTTCTTCTGATATCTTCTGTTTTTCTCACTGAATCTTATTTTGTGGGTCAATCTAATATTTTTCATTTTATTCTGTTGATTCAAGTGGTTTGGGCTTCAAATCTGTTCAATCGAAGGTCTGTTCAATTGTGAAGGTTTTAAATCTTGGTATGGTAGTGTTTAGAGGTGGGAAGATGTATATTACAAATTATTACATAATTGCTGTTGAATCTGTCTTTGAATCCGATTTACCCAATTTCTGATGTTGCTAAAAGAAACTGATGGATATTGTGCATTGATTGATGACATGAATCATTGCGGACCCGTTAATCCAGATTCTTCAAATCTGATTATTCTCTCATTATTCATCAGATGTTGCATTATCATTGTGGGGTTTCGTTGATTTTTTTAATGTTATTGCAGAGGTACATAAAGCAGTACAATGTTATTGAGCTTGCTGCCTTGGGCATGGGTACAATTTCTTAATCTGTCTACTTCCCAGTTTTTCTTGTTTCCTTCTCTTTGTTTTTTGTTCTTTTGGTAAATATGAATCCTTTAGTCACTTGTTCATTGTAGAGGGTTGGCTGATTTATAAATGAAAAATTGAGATCTATGAGACCTATAAAACCAGTCTAATCTGTTAGAAACTTCCATATGAGATGACAAAAGTTATCCCTTAAGCTTGAAATGTTGACCCTCACTACTGTTCATCATTGTTATATCCTTCACTTTGGAACATGTTATATACCAGGATTTTCTGGCTTCAATAATTTCTTAATGCAGCTATTCCGACTGTTGTCACAATTGCCGAGGCTTTGAAACGTGATGGACTGGCATGTCATCAAGGTAAGAGGTCATACCCATTTTATCTTGACATCTTTTACCGTTGCTAAATAATTAGAATGACATACGTTCTGGAAAATGCAACAGAGATAAAGATATCTACAGTGAACTTCAAGGAGGACCATAAAGGTCACTTCATTCAGAAGGCTAAGGTTATTTCATTATCTGCTGGTTTTTGTCTGCTTTACTTACGCAATGCTGGTTACTCTTTTGATCAGTAACGATTTCTCCTTATCCATCTCTCTCACTGTCTCTCAGATTCAAATTGTGATGGGGAAGGTTGAAAAATTTGACAAGACTGCCGTTGCCACTACTGCACCAAAGCTGGCTGCTGATGAGAAGGCCTGAGAAAGCAGTTAATATCTGAGTTTCGTTTCTGCAGTTTGCTATTCTAGATGTCATGTTTTTGTTCTCACAAGTTCTCAATGGATATATAATAAGAGGGAGTTGTTTGCTAGCTAGTTGCTGTCAGAGCTTGCTGCTACATGACCATTCAATAAGATGGAGTAAAGACTGTTTTGTGCGAGCAGATCTAGTGGAGCTTGGGCATCTCTGTGTTTCCTTAAGTACTTCTGTCTATGTAACAGGTGTAACGTTTCATTTTAATGCTCAGAAAAGATATAAAATCCATTTTTCCTCTCTCTCCTGCCTCTGTCTCAGAGCACCTGAATCAGCTGTACTTGATATCCGTTTAGTTTTTTGCAAGTATTACTGTTGAAATTACATCTTTAGCTGCAGAAGGAAAATGAACAAGTCTGTTTATTGAGGTCTTCATTACTCATAAAACATTCATCTAACTCACGCAGTACAAACAATATATCAGTGATGATGATACTGGCTCGCTCCGCTTGTCTAGAAATATGGGAAAGCATTGTGGCAAATTATTAGTTGAGAGGCAGGTTATATCATAAAGTTAAGAGGAAGTATTGCTAAAATTTAAAATTTAGGGGCTATTTCATGATTATCATTTCATGTCAAGACTCTCCTCTAAGAATCTTAACAACATTTCCAGCCATTTCCAAGCATTGTGGTGAGGGGAGATGTTTATCCATGGAAGCGAGTGAGCTTGTTGCAGAGAGTAACAAGAAGAAAGCTGAAGTTGGAGCAATAGTTTTGGATTCTGAAGATGCTAGCGTTAATAATACGAGCTCATACTGTTGGTCGAATAGCCCTCTTGCTGTATCTTTGGCAGGAGATATTTGGAAGAGAAAACAACAGAAGAAGAAGAAGAAGAGGAGGGAGGAGAAGAGGAAGAGCAATCTAATTAAAATCTCCAGTGCCGAGAAAACCTTCGTTTTATACCTCGATCTTGCCAAGGTTTCAACACAAATCTCTGCATTTTGCTGTATTTGTTACAGAAGGAAACTTTCTTGGATAAGCTATATATAGTTGTCTTGTTTGTTTTGCTGAGATATTGTGGATAAGAAAATAAGCTTCGAGGTTTATGGAATCATACATATTGTTTTTTTTTATTAAATTTTTTTTCCCTTATTGGGATATGGTTTTCTTGGTTCAGCAATGGTCTCTTTGATTGCTGAGAAGTACAAGGGAAAGAAACAAGCATTAAGGATTTTATTGATTTCTTCTTTCTTGGGTTTCCCTAGCGAAGAATTATGTTTCCTTTATGCTTCAGGAATTAATTCGGGGGCTTTGGCCTTTTCTGCACTTTCTCTCAATTTCTTGATTCAATTGTGAATTTTATTTTGCCTTCATTATGCATTGAACTTTGGCATTTATACCGAGAATGGTGGGGTTTCTGATTCTTATCTGTGTATTTTACATGTACAAGAAAAACTACAATGATGCTGAGCTCTGTGACTTGGGCTTGGGTACAATCTCTTAAACTTTTCCTTCTCATTTTTCTTTATTTCCTTTTTTTTTTTTTAATTTCCTTTGTTCTTTTTCAATCTATTTCAAATTTATCTAACTGGTGATTCTTCAAATAATTGTGTACCTGGAAAATTGCAGATAGTTAAAACTTGCTTCCAAAGCTTCTTCATTTTTGTGCTTACCATTTCTAAAACGGTATGTTGCCAAATACACAATTTGATCTCACAAATATCGAATGGTATGGCTCTAATAGTTATATTCTATTGTATATGATGATGCGTTGATTTGGCAGAGAATAAAGATAAGATAACAATGAATAAATGCTGTCACCTGTCAGATTAGGCATCTTAATGGTTATAATCAGCTTTAAAATGGGCAATTGAAATTATTGAGGCCTAATTTTCCTGAAAATACAGAGTTATTTTCCTCTAGCTCGAACCTCTGATCCATGCCATACTGCTGACTTCTGCTTTTACTTGATGCAGATGCTCCTACTGTTCTCAAAGTTGCTGTTATATTGCTTACTTCTGGATTGGCAAATAAAAAAGGTAGGAGGTCTATTAAACTTCCTCTGTTATTGCTAAATAAATTGAAATGACATGTTTTAGGAAGTGCAACAGAGAGAGAGAGAGAGAGAGAGAGAGAGATTTACAGTGCACTCTAAGGGCGATCATGAAGCTCTAAGGGCGATCATGAAGCTCAGTTCATTCAAAAAGTTAAGGTTGGATTGTTTGCATTTTGTTGCAGGTTTTTGTTCTAACTGGGGCTCAGGCCATACAGTGTTTTGTCTTCTGTTTATGGCATGCTGAATAATGCACAGAAAACCAAAATGGAAATTATTGACTCAGTGTTTGAACATAAGGGATATTCTTGAATGCGATAGAAAACTTGGCACAGAACATTACATATATTTGTTTCATGTTGTTATACCATACAATTTTAACATGACAAACGGGAATATCATTACATTTAGGAGGAGGAAATGGATGAATATGGTTCATCTCACATACCAAAACAAAGTTACTAATTTAGTGGGAGGTCTTTTGCCCCGTTTTCTACAGAATTTACAGGAAAATAATTTCCCTAGAGAACATTTGGAAGGGTGTCAATGGCTGCACGACATTGAGAATCTACCAAATAGAGATCTAGTAGCATTGAAGTGACTGCTTCATTTGGTAAGAAGTTCCTCTTACGCATTTTTTTAAGAAGCTGCATAGCTCTACCAGTGTCTTTTATTTGAAGAAAACCCTGAATTATGGTGTTAAATGATATCGAGTCTGGTAAACATCCCTTTTCTTCCATTTGGGCAAGCAACTTATCAGCCTCCAATATCATCCCCTTCTTGCAGAGGCCATTGATTATTATGTTATAAGTTACAACACTAGGAACCAAACCTTTTTCTGAGACTTGATTGAACTTTTTTCTCGCTTCTTCCAATTTGCCTACTCTACACATCCCATCGATGACTAAATTGTAAATCTCCATACTTTGCTCATATTTACCCATCCCAAGATATTGAACAAGAGCCATTGCCTCTTCAACGTGGCCATTTTTGAAGAGCCCATTTATCATGGCTGAATATGAGAACAAATCTGGAGATAGACCAGCTGCAGGCATGTCATTGAACAACTTTTGTGCATCTCCTATTCTCCCAACTCGACAAAGTTCAGGTATAAGTATGTTGTAACTGATTGTATTGGGCTTCAATCCCTTGTGAAGCATTTCTTGAAAAAGGTGAATTGCTTTGTCAGTCTTCCAATTCTTGCAATAGCCATTAATCATCACATTGTAGCTAAAAACATCAAGCTGAAGTCCTCTATCCACCATCAACTCAAACAGCTTTTCAGCATCATCCACTTCACCAGCAATATATAATCCATGAATAAGTGAAATATAAGTGACTAAGTTAGGCTCCTTCCCCTGCTTAATCATCAAATTGAAAATCTTCCTTGCTTCTCCCACCTTACCCTTCTTGCATAAACAATCAATCAAAATTGAGAAAGTTATGACATCAGGTGAAATTCCTTCTCCCAACATTCGACCAAAAAACCCAGCAGCTTCCCTCCACATTCCCATTTGACAAAAACCATGAATCAGTGAGTTATAAGTGACTAACTCTGCAGAAATCCCTCTTCCGACCATTTCATCAAAAAATTCAACAGCTTCCTTCAATCTATTTACACTACACAATCCATTAATTAGTGAACTATAAACAACAACATCAGGACAAATACCTTTCCCTAACATTTCCATGAACATTTTTATCGCCTCGTCAACATTCCTGTCTTTACAAAGAGCATCAATAATCAGACTGTAAGTCACCAAATTAGGGTCATAAATCATCTTCCTATGCAAGTCAATAGCAGAATCAATCTCATGAATCTTGCAGAGGTATTTAATAAGCATCCCATACAGAGAAACATTACCTTCAAAACCTCTCTCAGTGAATTTATCAAACAGTTGAACTGCATCAAAAACTTTGCCCTCTAGACATAAACCCTTGAGCAAAGTGCTAACTGTAACAGAATCAGGTGAAAACCCCCTCTTTATAATCTCACCGAAAAGACCAAACCCACAATTTATTTTCCTCATATGACAAAAACAATTGGTCACAACATTCAACGTATACAAATCGGGCTTAATTTTACTACACCTGAGTCTTTCATACATAGAAAACACAACATCATAACCCTTGAGCCTGGAAACTGAACTAAACAAATGATTAAACGTATCAATCCGAGGAATGGGCTTGGTTTGAATTAATTGATGAAAGTAATCTTGGGCTTTTCTGAGGTTGATTGCACCTGATTTACACTGTTGCCTTACGTGACACTCGAACTGGTTTGGAGCCAAAGAAGTAGTGGCACTGGCGTTCTTATTATTTGGTTTTGAATTTGTTGAAGAGCTTGGAAGTGGGTTTGTGAGAAGAGACGAAAGAGGGTGAATATTTTTGCTGCCGTGGACTGCGTTTTCTGAAGAATATTCGGCGCTCTTCAGCAACATCATGGAACGAGCATGATTTGAAAGCCAAGCAAGCAAAAGCCTCGTGGGGCGTCTTAATACAAGGCATATGAATGCGGCCAAACTTAAGTAAGAAAGGGGCTTGTGACGTGTCCTAATAAATCGCCCCATTTCCCACATTTAAACCAATTAAAAGAGAGAAATTTTTTAAAATAGTTTTATTTTTTAAAAAAATTTATATTTATAATTAATTTCAATGCAATTTTATTAAAAATAATTAATTTTAAATAAACAGACTATATTGATCCGTACCCAATTATTACTTTTTTTTTTTTTTCGTTCACCTTCTCACGCGTTAGTTATTTTTCCTCTCTTTTCCTTCACTTTTTTTTTGTTTTTCAAATCTAAAGAGTTTCTAACTTCATTCTTATCAAATCAAAGACAAAGGTGAAGTAAAAGGGCGAATTTTTATCTTTCAATTATTAAAATATAGAATTTAAAAATTTATGTTACAGGGTATTAGGGCTCGATTGCAATTGAATTATTTGGTTTGGGATAAAAAATTAATAATTATGCACATTGATTTGTAGTCAAAAATTTGTTCAAATTTTATTTGACCAAGTATTTGCTTGCTTGAATCTGGGAGAAAGGGGAGGAGGAGACAACCATGGCCATGGCCAAGGCCTTGATTTGCTTGATCTGATTTTTCGATCGCAGTATTACTGCAATCATGGCACCATCATCGCGCAAGTGCTGGTTGCTACAATTTTAGAAAATTTTTTAAAATATTAAAAAATTACTTATTAATTTTGCCGATAAATGTAATAATATTAATATAAAAATAATAATAATAATATAATAATGAGATTAATAACTAAATTTAATAATAATATATTATCATAAATAAATAATATAATATTAAATCTCTATAAAAAATAAAATAATTAATTCATAATATTGAATTACTTACAATTATAATATTGATGAAATAATTACTTACAATATTATTTTTTCCCTCATTTTTTTTCAATCAATTAACTCACAAAATAACATATCTGATGGTCAGGCCATATATGTCCTACATCCTGATCTGATTACTTTAGACTGCAGCATAGATTGATTTTCTTAGTCAAGTTGTTTTGTCCAGTCAAACGGTTCCCAGTCTCGAGCAAAAACAGCAACTGCCTCCTTCTGTGCCTCCACGGATTCATGCCTCCTCCGACGGTACATGTCTTCTTCTGGAAGACGAAGCATGCCTCTTATGACATTAAGTCCAAGGCTGCTTTTGAACTGTTTTTCATCATCAATTACATGGACAAACCCCTTGTTCAGACCAAATTCAACATGGAAGTACGGAAAGTCCTTCGGAATTGAACCACGCAAGCCCTTCACACTCGTATCAATTAACTTTTTTGCATTGTGCTGGCTCCACTCATCTTCAGCTTCGTCAATTGCCTGAAGCAAGCTTACTTCAGGATCTTGTACTGTATATGGCAAGAAGAATATGTTGCACATACTAATGAACAGAGGTATGCATGGAGACGGGTGGATCGGTTCAGAAACATAAACTATACCAGATATATTTTATACGCTGGCCAAGTACGTGCCAACCTCCAGTTTCTTTTGACTCATGTCTAAAATAAGAGAAAGCAAGTAGTTTGACCATGAAAGGGAGTCCTACACAAAATTAAGGGCGGCAAAGACATCTTCACTTCTAGACTAATTAAATACCACATTAATATGGATAAGCAAGCCCATCATTGTTTTGCATAAAGTGAATAATTATAATAGATAAGCAGCATGCAACCAGAACATGAAGAACAATAAAGTCAATATGAATGTCAACATCTAACCTTTTTAAAATAGAGAGGGGCCTGTTTTGCAATTTCTTGGGGCAAGGGGATGCACTCAATCAAACAATGGCGCCGTTGTTGTCCCAAACCCATCACAGTTTCAAGAAACACCAATTCCTTTTCCTGCTTAGCAAACATCATGATAAGGCATTTCTTGAAGTTGCGAATTTCATCCCACACGTGATTGTCAATGGATCTGGTTGCTGACTCATGCTGCAAAAGCAAAAAACTCACTGTATAAAACTTCTTGTAATCAGGCCAATATAATACACATGGGCTAACTATGGAATTCCCCTTTTAACAAAAATTTACTAATGCAACCAGATTACCTGCATTGGTAAGATGCAACAATGACCAGGCACAACAGACTGCCACTGTGGCAACATCAAATAAGTAAAATTTGCTATTGCCACAACAAGGTGTCTTGGCCGGTTCGGATTCTCAAAGCAAAAGAGACAGCGCTCTTGCTGAGTCAATATACGTTTTGCTATGGCTCTTTCCGCACCCTTATTGTCATTTCCTTCTCTCTTCTTCTTGGACTTTCGACTTGGACCATCCTCAAAATCATATTCATCATCTGCCCGACCAGATAGACTGTATAGTTTGTTCTGCATTATCTTTTGCGCTAGATGCTTATCAGCATCATCATCCTTCTTTTTTCCGACAGATGTATCATGAATAACATACCTAAAAAAGATTTAAAAAAAAGAAAATGAAAATTAGTATAGCAACTCTCACAAAGGTTATATGATCCAGGGAAACTATGTAATTACCAACAACAGTACCTATAAACAACTTCAGGCATTTAAAGGGAGAAAAGAAAAATGAATATAATGCAAATTACCGGTCTGAGCTTCCAATATCTTGATGTTTAGCTGGCTTATCACACATGCCCTGCTTTGCCTTCATTTTCTCAACTTCTTGCTAGTAACAACAAACAAAAATAGAGAAGCTATAATAAACCACCGAAGAAGAAGCTCATACTCTTAATGATTGATTTAACAAGTACAGAGATCTTTACAAACAAATGGTTTTGCAAATATACATACGTTATAGCATGTTTAATATTTTAGATATCCTGTTCATAGGGAAAGACACGATCAAAGGTCAAACTGCTCCATTTTTACAGTAGCCTATTCTTAAAGTAGCATATAGAAAATTTAGACATGGATGACTGGATTTTATCAACAGGAGCCCAACTCAGGTAGGGTTGACAGAAAAAGTGAGGGGTGCGAATTGGAAGCAAGGTGAACCTCCAGATGAGTGACAATAGGTAGACTTGACCGGCATATTCACAAGAAGCTTTGCCTAGTTTATCATCCAAAGCCAGGACTGAAAAAATCAGTAGGGTTTTGTAATGACAATTTCACCCAGCATTTCTATGTCTTTTATCATAGATTAGATGGAGTTTAACATCTTTTACCATAAATAGATGCAAGAAAGGAGAAGGCAGTTAGGAAAACATTGCCGTACCAAAATTTTATTAGCTTCTTCATGCTTTCCTTTCAAACGCAACTGCATCGCCTTAGCAGCCAACTTGTTGGCACTCAATCCCTCCTCGACCATTACAGCATTTTCACTAGGTATTCTTGTTTCTGACAATAACACTTCTGACTCAACATTTCCCTCACCGGTTGGATAGAAATCAGCAGAACCACCAGGATCTTTACACTGCTGGTGACTAAATTCACGCATGAAGCTTCCATCATTTGCAAACTTATTTAAGCCGGAGACTGCAGCAGAGATAATGTTAGCATCCTTGGTGCACATATTTAGACCTTTTTGCTTTCCCCAGGATAAAGAATCATGAGCTTTAGGGGCTTTCATTTCAGGATGCCGAAGAGACACATCCTTCAAGTAATCTCGATCAGAGGTCTGCTGATCACAATCATAAAAGTACAACACGCCAGAAAAAGATTCAGTTTATCACTCAAAACAATATGAAAGTATTTCAATCCAATTTACAAAATCAATGACAGAACAAGAAAGAAAAAGTAAAAAAACAAAAAATAAAAAAGTACTTGTTGCATCTACCTTCTGAGTATCTGTTTCTTTTTGATCTTCTGCATCTGCTTGGTGCTTGTCAGTTTGCCCCCTTTTCCTGTTTTTTATGGCATGCAGATGTGCACAAGATGGTGCAGCCCTGTGAGATGCGGCAGATACAGCCAGTTGACCAAGAGAACCCCAGCGTTCTTCCACAACCTGAACCATTTCAATGCATAAAAATCAAATCCATAAAGGTCCTGATTGAAAGGATCTGAAAGGAACAGTAGCATACCTCCTCAAATCTCCGTCCCTCTCGAGCAGCTTGCTCTTGTGCACGCTTCAAGGCTTTAAGTCTCCAGCTTGCACCTCCATCACCAATAAGTGAAGAAGACAAAAGTTGTTCTCCACTAGCTTTATTCTCATCTGCATCGTCTGGATAACCGCTTCCATTATCCTTCAGATAAGGGTTCAACTCCCTTGGATTCATCTTCGGTGTCTGGTAGACAAAGCAAACAATATTTAGACACCTAACAATCATGTAGATTTAATGGCAGCAAGCAGAACATTCATGTTACAAGTAAACAAGCAAGCATATATACATGATTTTGTGCAGTCAACTAACAATCACATGGGTGCCATGCAAGCTAGCAAATGAACATTTTTAATGAGAAGACATATGCACTCATGATGCCATCTAAAACATGATTTAGCATAAAATCTACCTAAGTTTCCAAAGTTCAAATAAATACAACAAAAATTCAGAACTAAGCATGATGAGGCTAAAGAAACGCAACCCAAAACTTAAAACACATTGTCAAAAAATTGACAGCATACTTCCTCAGCAGGCGGTTCATCTGGCTGCTTGTCAACAGTCACCATAGGCTTTCTATCTTTCCTCTCTGCAGGCCTCAGCATCCACTCTAACCCCATTTCCTTTCTCACAATTTCTTTCTCATTAAAAGAATCAGATCCTTTAATGTCATCTACATGGCAACATAAATAATATTGACCAAACTAACATTATAAAATGAAAAACACTATCAACATTTAGAACCAAAATCACTGCAAAAGTGCATACCAAATGAGTCACCTCCAGTGTCCTCTTCACCTTGTCTTTTCTTGTTTCTTTTCTTTTTATCTCTCCTAGTTCTTTTTCTGAGCTCATATTCCGAACCAGAAGAAGAATAATCCTCAGATGAATAATGTTTCCAACCACTTCTAGTTTTCTTCTTTGAACGACCACTAACCTCATCATCAGAACCTTCATCATTACTTCTCTTACTCTTCTTTTTTTTACCTTTATATTTTCTTTCATCTTGCTCAGAACTGCCCTTACTGTCACTTTCACTGTCACTTGACGAATGTTCATCAGATGAGTACCATTTCTTACTTTTTCTTGACCCCTTTTTTATTGCCTTAAGATCATCATCCGAACTACTGTAACTTGAAATCTTCTTCTTTCTCTTGTGTTTTTCCTTCCTACTACTGGATTTCCTTCGCTTTACATCTGATTTTTCATCTTCTGACTAACAATAAGTGCCCAAATTAAAAAAATAATTAAAATTAAAAGCAAAGTTAAGATTTTATTAAGTTGAGTGCAGTTTTAAAAATCAAAAGCAACCTACATAGTGATAAACTATACCTTATCAACTTGGTCACGAGGTATGAACTTCACCCCAGCAAGCATTTTGTTGATCCTCTCAAATTTTTTAATAAAAATTCAACAATGTCTATCTCTGAAATTATTTTGGACAAAAAAAAAGAAGTTAAAACAATCATAAACTCAACACAGATATATAACCTAACAAGCTTATACAACATAAATTGGATTAGTAATCATCTCAGAAACTGCAATAATAAAATTACATGATTGAAAAAAGAACAACGTAAACAAAATTTATCAATAAATTCAAAGCCCAATTCGATAACAAGAATAATCTTTCAGCTAATTCCAGTTAACCAATTCAATTAAAAGAGATATAAAAATATGTCAAGCGAAAAACTACTATTTCTCAATAAGTGAAGTTGCCTAGAAAGACAGGTATGACTCAAAAATATGTCAGTGAGTATGCAAAAACGTTGTTCGAGCCTTTTGAGAGACCATATCCTCCTCCCAGCACAATATCCGCACATACGGGGGAAGCAATTTTTTTTTGGCAAAATTATGACTCAAAAATATGTCAGTGAGTATGCAAAAACGTTGCTCGAGCCTTTTGAGAGACCATATCCTCCTCCCAGCACAATATCCGCACATATAGGGGAAGCAATTTTTCTTTCTTCTTTTTTTTTTTTTTGGCAAAATGATGCAACAGAAAGCAAGCTTTATTCTATTTTTCCCAGTTAAACCTAAATCACCATTAACCCACCAAAAAAGAAACTGACATATCAAACGAGCTTGTAAAAAATTTTAAAATATAAAATCACCAGCTGAAGGAAATCGGAAGCTTGACAGTTCCAAAAAGAAAACAAAAAGCTCACAATAGTAGCTACTGTGATCCATTACAAAAGACAAAAGTAAGGGAAGATCGAAAACATATCGAAGAAATACATACATATAAAAAAATTGCGTGCACCAAAATACACAAACATACATGTATAGTGCGGAAGTAGAGGAGGTAGAGGATTGAAATCAAAGAAAGAAACGCACCTCAAACGCTCGGTGTCGTTAGGCGAGAAAGATTTCGCGAGACGGAGGGTTCGCAATTGAAAAACCCTAAAAACTTCAGAGAGATAATATTAAAAGCAAGTTTGAAACTGTTTATCTCTCTTTTAGCCACCGTATATTGTTTCGTGGGTCCCACGACAGTGGGTTTAGGCAATAGACATCTCGATAGTTTTTGTTTATTTCCCAACAGGAAAATAAAATTAGTAAAATAATAATTATATTTTTAAATTCAATAAAAATAACAATTGTATATTACCAGTAAAATAAACTAATTATTAAATTAATAATAATTAATAACAATAATAATAATAATATAATAATAATAATAAATAAATATGCTCTTTTCAATCTTTTTGTTTTTGTGCAGTCCAGCCCAGCGTGTCAAAAGCAATCTCAAGAATTTAACATCTCTTGATACCAGGGACTTGTGTAAAAACAAACAGAAATTATGTGCTTATTTGTAATATTCTTAAAATTTGGAAACCTACATGTTATTACCCGAAAGTATTCCCTAGTAACGAGCGGGTGAACGGGCTGGCCTTTGTTCGAACTCTCTGGGTTGGATTACCCGACGTTAGTGTAAATTTTTAGCCCAAATGATATAGACTTTGTTTATTTATTTATTTTTATAGCTTCCACTGATCAATGATAATCTGCAGGCAGGTGAAATTTTGACCAAAATGAGGCATTAAAGTTTCAAACCAGGATATTCAAACATACACGAACTGCCAAGGATAGGCCAAAATCTTCCACGGCAGCCATTTCACATTGGCATAAATTATTTAGGATATGTATTAACAGCTTGCCTTTTTTCTTAATTTGCTTTATGATTCCCCTTAAGTTGCTCAAGATCTATGAAATTCTTATTACTTGCCTGCTGGTTCTTCTCTAATGTATACAAGAGCTCCTACGTCGGCTCAGCCGTGTCAAAATGTCACAGTTGCGGGTCAAACATGCAGAGCTGATGCTGAATCCCCTGTCCGGAAACGTGCACGTTGGCTAAAATATACAAATTAGATAAGCCTATAGAAAGTCAAAATTTCAACAACTACAACTTATCTAAATTCAGAATCTACTTCTATAAATACCCATCACCCATTTCAATCTCAACACATCACATACAGATTAACAAAACACAGGAAAGCAAGGAAGTATGGCATCGGAATGCAAAGGTAATGTTAGAGTCTTTTAGTGCTAAATTTGCCAATAATATATATGTGCAGCATTTCCTCTGAGCTTGAACGAAATCCATTCTTGTTTGTGCATTGTTGTGATTATAGGTAAGAGTTCGTGGCCTGAGCTTCTAGGAGCTAAAGGCGAGGTGGCAGCGGCAACAGTTGAGAGGGAGAATCCATATGTTTCTGCTGTGATTGTGCTGGAAGGAACCATTGTCACACAAGAGTTCTCATGCACTAGGGTTCGTGTTTGGGTTGACACTTACGGCACCGTCGTTAAAGTTCCTACTATTGGTTAGGGTTTGATTCATGGGCAGTCTTCAATGATGTATTACTTTCCGTAAGAATGAAATAAAGGAACCGTGTTCCCTATGTTTAATTATTGTATAACAATAATACGATCGATGAATACCAATAATTCGCTTAACTGTATTGGAAACGAATTACTTTTATATACTTAATTGATTACTACTTGCCATATTGAATCTAGCTCAGCAAGTATAAACCATCTTGATGATAATATTTGCCCTTGTAATTTGTTAGTAGCGCAGACGTTGAATATTTATTGGTCATATACATAAAATGTTTCAGCAACCATTTATTCAAAACAATATCAACCACAAGCAATCAAAAAGCTTACTCTATAAGTAACCATCTGCCCTTTTCAATCTCAACTGCCTTTCCAATCTCAACTCACCATAATCTAAAATTGCAGCAATTAAGAAAAGAGAACAAAGAAGAATAAGTATGGCATCGAAATACCAAGGTATATATATTGAGTCACTTTCACTACTGCTAAAAATGCATGCATGCCTATAGCATGTATAAACTCATATCAAACATATGGTTTCTTCTAATTAGTTAATCGCTCTACCGCAACTTTCTTTGCTGTGTAGGCAAGATTTCGTGGCCGGAGCTCCGCTGTAGGCGTGGCAGCAGCAGCAGCAACAATTGAGAGGGAGAATATTTTGGCCAATGCTGTGATTGTGCTGGAAGAGACACGTCACCGGGAGATTTTGTGCACCAGGGGTCGTGTTTGGGTCAAACCCAGTGGCGTTGCCACAAGGACCCTGACCATCGTTCAGGAGCAGTTCAAAGAGTTTGTTCTATAAGGGATTCTTATACCTGTGCTTGATTGCGAGAGTATTTAATAAAATCAATTAATGTATTCGTGAATATTCCATTGTGTTTGCTTTAACAAATAGTAATAACCAGCCGGCTAATTAAAGAGAACATATACATACATACATACATATATATATATATATATATTGGCCCCATTCATAATCCAATAGTAGATTAGAATTATCTAAAAGGTAAAGGGCAATGGTAGGTTAACATATCCATCTTCCTTGTGTCTGCATATTGTGGTTCGATTATGAAATTCTGTCTTTTCCCCCACAGCAGATTACAAACTAACGTTACTTGTATATAAGATGCTATCACAAGTATTATCAGACTTGTCTTGTTTCCCTTGGAAATTAGCTTTCAAGAGGTATACCAGGACCTATGGTTCGGCTGGCTGTACTCAAATCTTGGCTTAAAGAAAATTGATTTAGTCCCAATCTATATCTGCTATAAATTCTTGTCCAGTGTCCCACAAATTTCTATATAACATACGAAATCTTAGGGAAGAAATTCAACAAGCGATCAAGTGTAGATGGCAAGTTCCTGCCCATCCGGTGAGTTTCGTATATGAATTAAACCTTAATGCCAATTACTAAGCTTAAGTGAATTAATCGTAGTATTTTCTCAATTGGTTGCGAGATAATTTTGTAGGTAATAAGAGTTCATGGCCAGAGCTTGTGGGCGTAAATGGAGAGGCGGCAGCGAAAATTATCATGACCGAAAATCCAAGGGTGAACGCCAGGACATTGGACGAAGACTCGGTTGTGTCCGATGATTTTCGCTGTGACAGGGTCCGAGTCTTTGTTAATGACGAGGGCATTGTGACTCGGGTGCCTAAAATTGGTTAAAAAGAACTAGAAAACTTAATTTCATGGCGAATTTCGTGTTGATGGCGTTGGTTATATAAAACATACTGATGGGACCTAAGAGAGGAGACCATTTACGTGTCATGTAGTTATCATATATCGGGTTTATTTGCTCTTTGCTATGCGTGCTTATTTCGATTGAGTATTTTGTTTGTATTGTTGAAATAACTAGAGATATTATACATTATTAACGTGTGCTTTACAATCTTATTCCATGAAAACCTGGATGTGCATGGGTTCTAAAGTTGTGGAATGAACGTATAAGTTGCATGAAAAATACAAAGCTCAATAATCAAAATGTGGTAGACATGGATGAAGCTATTCCAATATCCTCCATATTTATCTTGCATACACGAGTTTCTCTAAATTTTTAAAATTTAAACCAATTCTTAAAATGTAATATCTATTAAATTTAATATTAAATTAGTTTAGAATCAAATTTTAAGAATTTCAATTAATTTTTCGTATAATTTATTATGAAATCTCTATTTTTATGAGTCAGTTAATTAAATACTTAATTGAAACTTCAATTTCAAAAAATTTCATTGAATTCATGTTCTTTTTCATACTTATTATCATCGACAACCTTTTGATTTGATGAGTATAAATTATGGTATTAAACTCCCTAATATCAAACTTGCACAATTTACAGGAACCATCAAAGGAAATATATAACTATTGAATATGAATACGATCTTCACCGCCAACCCTCAAAGTCAATAGCACATTTTAGCGTGTGTTGGCATGGACTACATTTACACGAGGAATAATTAACGTTACGTTTAAGTTAAGAAAAAGCTTCGACTTTGCCTTCACATAAGTTTGCGCGTGTTAGACCGGTTCAGCATGATCGATCATCATGAAAGTCAATGCTCACCGCTAACATATCAGACGGCAGCATTCCTCCATTTCTGTTGATCAACGCATATACTGTTGATTCAAGTCGAAGTACCTTTTCAAAGTACACAGATTATCTCAGCCAGTGCTGGGTTAATTTGCAACTTTTGAAATAATTATGCTGTTAATTGTAATTTCTAATAGTATCTTGCTAAATAACAGTCATGGATTGGTGGAAGATTTATTTATTACAAATGAATAAATTGTATTTTAAGTTAAAAATATATAAAAATTGATGGACCTAATGAGTAGAATCTTATTATCTAAGTCCCTAAATTTTTATATTTTTTAAATAAGGATAAATTTTTTTTATTTATAATAAATAAATCTTCAGCCATGACCATTATTAGCAAGAACTTGTTTCAATTGCATCATGTAAAAAATTTAATAATTGCTTCAAATAAAGTATTAGGAAGTAATCTAGTAATCTATTAGCTAAATGGCAATTAGCACATATAATACAACTAATTACTTCTCGTATATTTTCAAAATCTTGCTATGAAAAAAGGAATATGCATTTAAAAGTTGATTAAAATATTTTTAAACATTAAATTACAAATATTATTATGACAGTCAATATTATTGGATAATATAGTTATTTTGGTTGGAGCTAGTGACCTATTTAATGTAAATAGATAAATTATATTTTTATTTTAAAAAAATACAAAAAAAGGGACATATATGATAATCTCCCTAACCGTTATTAGTGGCAGAGGTATTGGTCAGCCATGTAAGCAATGACTTAGAAGAATCATAGGATTGCAGACAAAATTACGTTCCTTGTATCTTAGGAATCATAAAATTAAGCCTCTTAATTAATTATGACCATGTTTCATGCATTTTCAACCTTCATTTGTCTAAAATCTGTGTGTTTGATCCCGATTTTAGACCATATGGTTGTTCAAACTTCAAACCATGCGGCCTTGTCGAGAAAAAAATTTTCACAAAGTCAAATCAACAAGCCCATCGCTGTTTGAAAACATTAATCAAACTCTCAATTCTATATATGACTAGTGCATATCGTTGAGACCATTATGCATACAATATCTGATACAAGAACGATTCAAGTTCACCAGACAATGGAATCCCGAAGAACAAACGTTAGCGTCTTCGCATTTTTGATCATGTTCACCGTTTTGTTCAGTTCAAGTACGATACAATTTGCTGAAGCTTTGAGGCCTTTGCATGAGAAGTCAATGCTAAAGAAATACTTTCCAAGCCTTATTAATCAGTCCCTCGAGAGGGCTCCTGTGCCTCCTATTGGCGGTTCTCCCTGCACTCATATACCTGGGAACGTTGGCGGTCCCTGCCCTAATTTGAACGGTATGAACATTGCCGGCCGTGTCCTTGTTGCCCCACCGGCATCCATTGTTCATTTCTCCGTGGCTTCTGCGAAGAACAACAAGAATGAGCAAGATAAAAGCTCTTGACACCGCGATGCATGTTTTATAATATTACTGTGACCAAAAGTTTTCTAGTATTTTATATTTGTTCTATCAGCAAAAGTGCCAATAAAAATCATGTTGTATGGATGGCACAGTATCAACTCAATATAACAAGCTTAAAGACTAACTGACTAAGAAATTGAACTTGAAATTCTAATCTTCAAATTTATATTATTACCTACCATAGATTCTATAAGCTTTTGTTTACAGGTCAGACTGTTAAAAATATGACCCTCATCAAGCTTGCACTTTTTCGTTTGGGAGCTGTGGTTAAATCATAAACAAATACAATAAAGGAAGAAGGAAATTTAATAATTCTGCAACATTAGATATCCAAAGTTCAAGAAAAAACCTTATATACACAAACTTCTATAATACTGTATAAATAAATTTATACAAGTGTTTGTATATGTTACAGTAAGTTTTTATTAATTTTTTATGTTTATTTGTAAACGTGGGTAAAAGAAATTATAATTTTTAAATTAAATTTTCATGACATAATGCATAACTTGGGTGTCCAAATTTATTGTGGGCATGTTCTCAGTATCAACATTGAAGATTCAATGTGAATTAAATTCGGTCGATTAATTTATTTAAATTGATGGATTTAATTGAATTTAAATTAAATTTTTAAATTTTTTTTAAGTAAAATAGTATTATTATATCAGTATAATTAATATAATAAAATTATTTAATTAATATAATAATAAAAATATATTTATTAATGAATATAAAATAAAATAAAATTATTTAATTAAAGTAATAAAAAAATTAAAATTTTTTTTTAATTTTTTTAACCCACCACTAATGAATAATTTTTTTTCGTTGATTATGTTAATAATTATGTAATAATAAAACGTTTTCTGAGTCTTTAACTGGCGCTGGTCAAACCAAAGCTGCCCACCAGAAAAGGCTACCCTTGCCAATTTTTGTACGCAATTAATTCCAATTTTAAAACGAACAATTGGCTGGCCATGTTTTGCGTCAGATTCCACTAGCCGCCGGCAATTTACTCGGCAACCAAACAGATGAATCAAACGATGAGAAAATATAGCAGCTAATGCAGAAACTTTTCTGCTGGTAAATTTGGATATAAGATTCAGGTTAAAATGGCTGCTTTACTTTGTAACACAAATGGCTATGGTATTCTATATTGTACAAAATAAATCAGCAGGAATATATCATAGACCCGGACAATTGGGAATCTTACAATAATATTTTTCTACAAATTTTCGAAGGAGATTTATTCTTTTAGATGTACAAAACTTTCTCTCTTTGTATATTTTATGTACAAAAAAATATATATGTATTTGAGAAAGAAGGGAAAAAAAAAATTGAAAGAATGGGCAGAGGATATAACTTTGAAACTGTTTCTTGACCTGGCTTAGTCTGGCTAATGTCACGATGATTCTTCTGAATTCAACTGGCAAATGGACTTATTTATCTTCATTTATTGTCGGTAGCAACTCCAAATGAGGCCATGAGACGAGGATATGCAGTACTAGAGTGAGACAAAGCATCACCAGCAACATTCATTTCCTTGACTGGACAGCCGGTGCCGCCGGTGCCGGGAATGAAGGTGCAGCTGGAGGCACCAGGAGGAGTGACAGTACCCCTTTGAAGAGACTGCAAACCCTGTAGTACTTCTTTATTCGTCAAAACTTCTCCAGGCAAAACCCTACTAGCTTTGCTTGGTTGGGCATGCAGAAGGAAAATAAGAAGAGCTGCAAAAATAATATTGAGAACACTCATAATTCTTGGTGAGTATGTACATTTCGTGAAGGAAGTGAGGATATTTATAGCCTTAACTTGTGAAACAAATTGTATACGATTGAGTTTTGTTTACGAAAGATTTGACTCTGGGGCTGATTTTCTTCATAAAATATTCAAGAAATTGAACTGGTCATAAGCAAGAGGGAGTTTGGGTTTCGGATTCAATACCCAGGTTTCAATTTTCTGTCTTCTGGGTTTATATTAATATAAATTAATAGAGATTAGATGTGGGAATAAGCACCTTATATGGTCCTTACGGAATAACAAAAGGAAGTCTTTGATTGCTCAATGGAATCAACTTTCAGCTTTGGCTTCCGGTGGTCTTTGTGAGAGGAAACTTCTTGGGGACTGCCAGTTGCGTGGACCTTGAATGTTCGAATTAACAAAAAGTGCCTGTGTTCGTCAATGCTGACATTCATAATGTATTTGGTGATGACTTAGAATTTATAAATGACATTAAGATGATCAATAACTCATCTGATCGGTAGGGGTGGTAGCATTAGCTAATCTTTTCCATCGTTGTGGATTAACATCTCTTACATCAAGGCAAAATACAGTCTAACCATGAGATTAAGATCATCAATGACTTATCTCGTTGGTGGCGGTGGTGGTTGCATTAGCCAACCTTTTTCCTCTTTGTGGATCAACATCTCTTACGTCAAAGCAAAATGCAGTCTAACCATGAGATTAAGATCATCAATGACCCATCTCGTTGGTGGTGGTGATGCTAGCATTAGCTAATCTTTTTTGTCTCTATGGATTGGCATCTCTTACATTTAGGCAAAATATAGTCTAACCATGTGAGTGAAAGCATTCAAACCAAGTACTTACATTATTAAATAAAAGTCCAACGTTAATATCAATTCAAATCTAACAATTAAGAAGAAAAGTCCGAGAAAGTGGAGAGATAGAATCGGGGACATGCCATAAAATTAAGAATTAATTGCAAGAAAGGACCACCGGGTAGTGACGGTCTTAATCTTCACCGTGATTAGATTGTTGTACACGACAAGGTAAGGAAAGAAAATGAAATTATAATTAATTCTTAATGCGCCGCCATTTGCACATCACTTGGCTATTTTCTTGCCTTACTTTATCATATAGATGAAGGTGTTATGCATCTTCAAGCATAGTCTTGATAGATTAATAAAATGATCTTCGAGAACAACTCCATCCCCAGCAACAAAACACATCTAGTTAGGTAGAAAGTAGCCGAGAAATAACTGGACCTTGGTTATCACTAGAATGAATGCCCCACCAACTTTGTGATCTAACTTTGAAGTTGAAAATTTTGAGAGCATTTCATTGTTGAAAATTCAGATGTAATGATCCGATCTAACTAACATAATATTGTTCGCTTTGACACAATTTCAAGTTTGGGTCTTCTTGTACCGATCTAAACGGGTAATATCACGGTAATTGGACTGAGTTATTACATCAGTGTGCACCCATGGTTTAGAGAGCAACATGTATTGTGTTGTGCGATGATACCAGATTGGAAACAGTAAGGAAAATCAACAGTATGTTAACTCATTTCGTTTAGTCTGCAACGGGATATTATCACTGAATCCCATGCCATCGTCACTCTCTTCCTTGCGCTCCTCCTGACAAGAGTGTTACTAAAAAAGAAAAAAACGAATCAGAACATGAGTGCAGTGATAAAGCTCTTAAAACGTAAGCCACGCACATAGTCAGAACAAATTAAGAAGAAAAATACACCACTAAGTTCCAGTCTCATGAACAGGGCATGCTTCATCTACTTGATATTATTTCTGGAGCGCAAGATCCAAGTATAGCAGGCCGGCCAATTCAAGATAAAAGGATTACAAATTTTGTTTCTAGAAGCATAATTAGAAGCTTTGATCGCATAAATAAGGTGAAGGTAGTAACAAAAGTTTAAGAGGCGATTCAAACATAATGGCTATAGCCAAAGCTATTTAGTGGCAGCAACAATGGTCGAAGGGAAATTTCAAGCCCAATTACAGTCTTCAATGGCAAGACGCAATCGTCTGGAATTTTATATTCAGTAGAAGTGATAACTATAAGGTTCTAAAGATAAAAGCAAACAGAAAACTCACAAAAAAAAGGTAACGAATGTTTAAAATCTCTTCACATGTAGCTTGAGACGGGCAAGGACTTTCTGTGTGAGTTCTGGGTCAATTTTGCAAGTATGCGGCTACAGCACAGGAGATCTAATCAATGGCACTTCAACATCTAAAAATACACTCATACATGCATAAAATAACATGTGTCAACTACGCTTATTGCTTACGATTTCGAAGCCGAGAATTTCAGGTGCAAAAGGAGGCATCCTGACCAATCCAGAAAGGAGAATGAGTATGATGTCAATTAGCATCAACACATTGCAGATCTTATTAAAGACTAACATTCAGAGCAATCGGGTAACTCGTACCTTTTAAGCACATTATTGGCTTCTATTGCACCTAGAATTCCAAAAACTCCACCATACTTCCCAGAGTGCGGAATGGCATCTATGTGAGAACCCGTTGCAGCTGGAGCAAGCTCTGCTTCATCTCCAGTCCTGCATAAAGGAGAACAAAACTGAGAGTGAAGTCGAAACCTTTTGGGGACACAAAAGAGAATTGCAAAATTTGTGCCCCAAATAAATGAGGACAGAAGGTGTTAATGCAAGCTTTGAAATTTTGGAATAATTTATGAATAAACTTGTAAGAAGCTTTATCTTTGTAACAAAGAGGACAAGTTTTAGAAAAGAACAGGAAGAGAGAATGAAAAAGTCAACAAGATAATTCTTTATAAAAAGCATAAGACCATGTAAACCACCCTTCTCTGACTTTCAGTTGCTGTGGAAATTATTTGCATTTTCTCAGAAGATGCAGTATTGAGTGCTCCATATTCATAATATGACCTTTTTCCCATTCCAATAACATATCAACCCAAAAATGGAAACTGGAAGAGAAACTCGAGTGAGAACGAATGGAACTGGGAACTCCGGTCCCAGGCAAAGTAAACTGGCCTTAGTGCAAGTTTATTGAGTTCACATACAAAGAAGTACGAACTTGATTATGACTAACAATTCCTGATAACCCAAATCCTGAAGAGGAAGATGAAATCTCAACATCTACCAAATACGTTACCAACTGCATCCTCTCTAACTGTGAGACCTGAGAGCCGCATCTAGTTTTTGACGTACCTGCATTTATATATTGCAAACAAGAGAACATAAACCCCCAGCTTATGAGAATAGCCATTGGCCTAAGTAGCACTGTAAGTTAATTACAACACAAAAAGTAGAAAAATATTTTACAACTATTGCTTGATTGGAAGCAAGATTATCATCTTGTACATTACCCGCGTGAAATACATCCATTTCGGGTACAGAATCCTAGTAACTAATGGGGCAAGTGAGTCCGAGAAAGTTGATGGCCCATCAATCTAATAACCGAAATGAAAACACACAGACCAAAAGAAAAAGAACATATTTTTATTAGAAAACAAAGAAATCCCATCTTATTCAATCTAATACCCCGGTTACCTTAAAACATTTCTTTCGTATCAGTAATACCCTGGTTAATGGGCATTCCTACTGATGATTATTATTGCCTATTTTGGGTTTGATTCTTTATTGTTTAAAGTGGGAAATTTCTCATTCACAAATATTGAGTTCCAATTGGATTCGAAAATGGAGAATTCTTGTTAAGTACTTCGAGCCAAGTAATTTTAGCAATATATATTATATTGTTTCATTGTGGAAAAGTAAGCAGTGCAATTTTCATTTATTTTGTTCTTGCAGTGCTGATAGAGTGTTCGAGCAAGCTGTGGCCATGCCTCTTGGGCTCCATTCTTTGTTATTATGAAATGACACGGTCCTGCCAGGCTTGGTTATTTTGTTTTTAGAATTTTCTGTACTGAGAGAAAATATTTTTGATTAGGTTAAGCATCCTTTCACCACTGAATTGTAGACTCATGATATGAATGCTTGTCTGTACATGACTCGAATCATTTTGTGCTCTTCTTCTTGTTCTTTCTCTGGATTGATAGATGCAGAGGGAATGACCATATCAATCAGTTGGGCACTAAAACTGTCTATCAGCTACTAACACCTTCTTTTATGTATCACTCGTGTTTATAGGATGAAGTTGTCACAAAAACTCATTCTTTTGAGAAGCTGAAAGTGGAGGCTGAGAAGTGTTTAGCGCAAAGTGAGAGATTTAGCAGTGAGAAAGTGGAGTTTGAATCAGCAATCTACGCAAATGTGCGTGAAAAAATAATGCTCTGATATTTTTGTTCTGTAACTGGAAACCAAAGAGAAACAGAACAAGAATAATAAATACTTAAGCAGCCCTTCCCTCTTTTCCTGTATGACTGCTGAATATTCATTGTTTGAACACAAGGATGGGACATTCATTTTAATCTTCAGAAGATGCTTTATACACCACGAATTAGATTACTCGGTGAAAACACAGTGCTTAATTTGGCTTTTTATGTTGTCGGGGCGGAAATTATCATATTGAAAGGAACAGAGATAGACCTTTCGATTTAACTTCAATGATTGAGCAAATTCGTTTTCTCAAAATCAGAATACCAAGTTTTAGGTAAAGCACTGACTTCAACCGCGGGAATTAGGCTGACAGATAGACTTATGCGAGCAGTTTTTCATTGACATTGTTTGTTTATCATTTGCCCTTGAGGAAGAACCAATGGGAAACTACAATGATACTGCATTTTTAAACAATAATAATTTGTAGAATAAATGAATTTCCAAATTGCAATTGAAACAACTTGAATGCAACAGAAAACTTGGCACAGAACATTACATCTATTTGTTTCATGGTGTTTGCATTTAGGTCTTTTGGATATTATTACATTTAGGGGGGAAAAAACGATGAATTTTTTTTTCATCTCACGCATCAAAACAAAGTTACTTATTTAATGGGATTTTCTGCAGAATTTACATTAAAACTACTTCCCTAGTGAACATTTGGAAGTGAGTCAATGGCTGTAGTCATTGAGAATCTACCAAGGAGAGATCTAGTAGAATTGAAGTGACTGCTTCGTTTGGTAAGAAGTTACTCTCAAGCATTTTTACAAGATGCTGGATCACACTTCTTGCTGACAGTTCGGGAACCAACATGAAACCCTGCAACTGGGAACATTTTGTTCCTTCTCCTGTTATTGGCCATATCAACTACCGATGGACAGGCCAATATGCCGAAAATCCTGATTGCTTTTAGACCGCTGCAAAGATCGCTTTTCTTATTGAAGTTGTTTTGTCCAGTCAAATGGTTCCCAGTCCTGTGCAAAATCTGCAATTGCCTCCTCCTTTGCCTCCACAGATTCATGGCTCCTCCGACGTACATGTCTTCTACCGGAAGACAAAGCATGCCCCTAATGAGACTGCGCTCCTGCTGAGTCAATATACGTTTTGCTATTGGCTCTTTCTGCACCCTTTTTGTCATATCCTTCTCTCTTCTTCCGGGACTTTCGACTTGGACCATCCTCAAAGTCATATTCATCATCTGCCCAACCAGATAGACTGTGTTGTTTGTTCTGATTATCTTTTGTGCTATATGCTTATCAGCATTATCATCCTTCTTTTTTTGGACAGCTGTATCATGAATAACATACCTATGAAAATTAAAAATTAATATATCAACTCTCACTAAGATTTAATATGATGAAGGGAAACTATGTGATTACCAAGAAAAGAAAAGTGAGGAGAGGGAATAGGGAGAAAGGTAAACGTCCAGATGAATGACAATGGGTAGACTAGACCAGGATATTCACAAGAAGCTTTGCCTCACTTCAACATCCGAAGCCAGGACTGCAAAAATCAGTAGGGATTTTTGTGAATGAGTTTAGCATCTTTTTCCCATAATAGGAGCAACAGAGGAGAAGGAAGTTACCGTGTCAAAATTTTATCAGCTTCTTCGTGCTTACTTTCAAGCGCAACTGCATCGCCTTAGCAGCCCACTTGTTGGCACTCAATCCCTCCACGACCATCACAGTATTTGCACTAGGTATTCTTGGTTTTTATGATACCACTTCTGACTCAACATTTCCCTCATCGGTTGGATAAGAATCAGCAGAACCATCCTTGTCTTTAGGGAGAGAATCATTGGGGTCCTTCAGTGAGAGAATCCTAATCCAATAGTAACAACACGGGGATTGCGAATTTAGCACAGCAGCAAAGTATGTTACTGATTTTGTACCAACGTTTGATTGCGCGGTTCTGCGTAGTCCTTTTTGGGGGTCGGATTTGGTCCTGCTCTTGGTTGGATTTGCCTAACATCTAAATAATCACAAGAGGTTTGATACTGGGCCTGTAGATCTTGACTTGGGCTGTCTGGCCTTGGAAACGACATGCTACCCGTTCATCTCACTTAAAATGACAAGTCGTTTGCTCAAGCAATAGATCCACAAGCACAGGCAATGATCGTGCTTTGGGATCTGACAGAAACGCGTACCATGAAACACGGCTAAATGTGTTTCATCATGCGACTTCAACAATTGGAAGGGAAAAACCAAAATTCATCAAAGCCTCATTTCTCAGATGAAAGAAGAAAGAAATAACTGAATGCAACAAAGGCAGAAACACTCTTTATATATATATATTTTTCCTTATGGAAAGATTACACCCTCACTCAAAATCTAATAACCAACAATTTCCCCAGATTCATTACTGCAACGGACATATAACCCCTCTAATTCGAGGGCTTACTCCGCCGTACATTTCTCTAATGTCCATTTGAAGGTCGGCATGCTGTATAGCCATTTACCCCACATGCCAAATTTGAATAGTCCGGCTGGTAATATGGGTAACCATTGCTCTCTGCATTTCTCATACCGATTAAAGATAGATCGGAACCACCCATTTGCCACAAGGTTGGAACCATGCCATCCATTTGCCCAGTCAAATAGGGTAGTGCAGTTGTTGCTTGGGGAACAAATTCCCTGACAGAATCAAAATGGTCACCACAAGAGCTATACCCCCTTTGGAACCCATCATCTCGGTAGCTCCTAGTCCGCTCAAACCTACATGAGCTGGGTGACGACTCCATGTCACTTGATGATACTCTTATATCACATGGAAATGAAAACTGCCTATTTGACAGGTGCGGCCCATTGCTAAGAGACTGCATAACTCTGCTTGCTCTAACTGCCATACCAGCACCATGTTCGTCATCAAGCAGGTCATTGATGATATCTAGGTGTGGGAACTCATCAGCCAAAACACCTTGTGCTTGACGTCCAGATGTACACGCAGCGAACTCATTGGAGATGTGCTCTCGGGATCCACAGGGCACAGGCTTGTACAAGTCAAGGTTCTGAGCATTGTTGGCCAGGGAAGATGGATCACATCGCATGATTCTGCTGATATCCATTTGAGAACTCTCCATCCACTGTTGCCCATTCTGTAAGACATCCTGAGTTACCATGCCAAAAGGAAAGCCTGACTGGATTGGTTTTGTGTCAACCCTTTCAGAGTTCTGAGGTAAAAACATAGGTGCAGATACCAAGGATGGCGGCCGTGAGTATGCAAGTGATGGGTTTACTCCTAAACTTGGAGAGTTAGGAGGAGTTAAGCTAGATGAACCAGAACCAATGGGATTTCCCATTCTGGCATTTCTATGTGACTGTGGAACATAACTAGGGGTAACAGGTGAAAGGTCAGGACCCAACCGGCCAGCTGCACTAACTGAACGGGCAAGCAGTGGGGCTGTATGCACCATGGAAACAACAAGAGCAGTTGGCCGAGGTGCGGGGACAAGAGGAGCACTAGAGGGCCTTGACATAAGAGGCACTTGCTGATCCATAGGTTTTTCAATCTGTTTTGTAGTTGCAGACTTCTGGATCTCAGATTTGAACACACAAGTAACTTGGGAAGAAATGCTCAATGCTGCTACTTGATCAGTCTGCCGTTGGCCACTTGAAGATGCTTTCGTATGTGGAACAGGATCTGCATCTGCTACAACAGTGCTCTTGGATGCAGACTTTAATGGAACAGTGGACTGAAGATTCTTACGAGGGCTTCTTGGGGAGGATGGTACAGCTTTAGGTCTTTCCATCTCAACTGGATCTTCAGTGCTCAGTTTCTTTTGCATTGATGAAACTTCTTCCTATTACATGAGAAAGAAATGATCACAAAAATGAAATGGTCATCGCGACAGATTCATTATGTGTGTTCGTGTGTGAGAAGCTTTTAATCTCTACAGCTTTTAATTTTTCTTTGTGTGGTTATTTCCACAAATTTATGTAAAGCTTTTGACTGTGTTTATATAACCACAGAAAGAAAAATTAAAGGCTGCAGAGATTAAAAGCTATACACACACACTCAAAAGTGTTATGTGAATTTGTGGAAACTGCCATAGAAAGAAAAATTAAAATCTGTAGAGATTAAAAAGAACAATTCTTACATACAAAAACAAAGAAGCACTACAATTAAGCAAACAGTGGAAATTGACTTCACAGTCAAAAACTCTAAACATCCAAGAAAATAAAACATTTCATCCCCTCTTTATTACAATCTGTAAAGATGAACATGTTGCATTTCAACGGCGAACAAAGAATTTTGAACACGGCAACACTAGAAAACTACACAGAGCTACCAAATGTATTTTGGGGCATTTATCATATAAAACATGTATACAAAACTTTTTCTCATTAGGTGTATTATGACAGTTGCTGATCAGTGAACAAAAGCACTTCCAGAATTAAAAATTGTATCCAGCAGCAAACATCATTTCCATAAGTGCATTAATTATGGATGTAAAATATATTCTGTCATCAAAAGTGTATTGATCCATAATTTGCTCGTAGAAGAGCCATAGAAATCGAGACAATTCCCAGGCTCACAGTTAAAAATTATATCCAGCAGCATCTGTCATTTTCAAAGTGCATTAATTATGCAAGTAAAATGTATTCTGTGTCATTGAAAGTGTATTGATCCATAGGTTGCTTACAGCTTCATAAGAAACTTTTTATAAGACCCTAAAACATTTAGACTATTTCCAGGAACGCAGCACATGCTGCTAAAGCAGTCCATACAAGTGTTGGACATGACAGATATGAGTTTCGTGCCCTCAATTAACATACATAACTTATGCTGTTTTGTATAGCATAAGTAATCATGTCTATTCTTGTTCCCCGAAGGAGGAGGATACAATGCAAAGGACAAGGTGAGAATTTTCTTTTGACCACTCATGCTGCACAATTGAATATGGATTTTTCCTTGAAAGTACAAAATTAAAAAGAATGAAATATGTATGCAACCCCACCCCCCCGAAGGTGATAAACAACTGCACAGCAACATGCCAAAATACAAAAATCTAGAAAGCTAAGTAAATGAAGTCACCCAAAGATGGATAAAAACTCCATGCATGTGAGATGCTTTGATGCTGCTAACAGTTTTATAATTCTCAGCCTACATAAATATTTGAGATTCAACAGAAGAAATTTCAGTAACTCACCTTAAGAACATTCTGCTCAAGCGATTTTGCCTGATCCTGCAAGGACGAAACAGCCTCAAACTCAGATTCACGTACCTTATTGCTTTCAGAGACATCATTTTCTTCTGCTGCATCTGTAGCAGGCCTTGATGGCTGATCATCTGCTTCAGATGCCCAAATACTCTCATCATATATTGCCTTCCCCCGCTGGTTCTTCCCTCTACAATTACGCAAGTCAAATAACATGAAAGCTTTCACTTGTAGTACCAGAAAAGCAAATATAGGACAACTATTTACCTGCTTGGCGACTTTTGATTTTGGTATTTCGTAAAAATATTCCCTTTATAAGACCCATTCATTACCACTGATGGGACTGAGTCAGTAGAACATGTTGAGGAACTATCATCCATTGCAGAGGGGCTCCTTTTTTCAGTCATTCCATTCGGTATAGATGACAGGCTACAAACTCCGCTGCTACTGGCTTCTGTGGGAGCAATAACTTCAGATGCATCAGTGTCCCAATTGACAGGGCTTACATCTCTGTCTTCTGAATCAGGTTGAAGCACTTCCGCAACACCATCCACTGAATCAGAAACATCAGAGACATCCTCCAGCATATCAGGCTTTTCAGGCAGAGGTTGGGCATCGTCCACAATGGATTGTTTTTTCAAGCCACTAGGGTTTTCTTCTTCATGTTTGTCTTGGAGAGATGCATTGGGCCTTTCCTCCCTCTTTTTATCTTTCCCCTTGCGGTTGTTCCGTTTTTGTTTAGCCTATGTATACAATAAGGACAAAATATGTCAGGATTCCAAAAACAAAAACAAGCCAAATCCACGTGAAATCTAAATTTCTAAGCAAGTAATCGTATATTTGTCATAAGTTTACAAAAGTGCACAATATCAAGCATAATAGATCTAACTGTTGATATTGCACGTCAGGTAGCCCTAAAAGAGACAAAGATCAACCATATCAGCAAATCACCAACAAAAGTCAGGAGACATGGCCAAAAGGATGATCATTTGATGACGAGCAGCCAATAAGAGAACTATCAAGCATATTAGAAAATAATTTATAAAAATTGGGTGCAATGGTCATAAAAAAGCTTTTTATTAACAAAATAAGCTAAAGGATTTTCCAATACTCAAAAATTTAAAAGTTTTGTTTAAAACATCAAACCTGATTTCTCCTGTTTTCATGACCCAAGTTGTAGCACTTGAGGCAAAAGAGTAGGAAAGAGATTTAGGTACTAGGTTTGAATCTTAAAGCAAGAAAAGATAAGATATCATGCCTGTTTTTTCTTTGATTTCTTCTCCTTTTCGGCTGCCCCACGTTTAGCCTTCTGCTCTCTTTCAGCCAGCCATGCTGCCTCCTCCTCACGAATTAACTCTTCTTGCCTCTTCAACGCAACAGCTTCCTGGTAGGCAACTTCAATTTTATTGCTGCAAATATAGATGAAAAAGGTATTATGGGTAACAAGTAGGTTAAAAAATATCGTAATGCATGACCCTAAAATTGACAGGGAATTGTAAGTGAAAAGATAACAAATAGCATAACTACCAAAAATACTACCTGAATATATGGGCAAGGACAAAAATTTCCACTGTCCTACGCCCCAATTCTGTAAGTCGCCTTTCATCATGCTCAATTGAATCCTTGTTGAAGTCCTCTCCTGAGTTACCATCCTGCATAAAACGGGTATACATAAGCACTAAATGATTATGGAGACCCAAAATAGATACACGGGTGTGTGTGTCTCTATGTGCATGTGAGTGAGAGGGGGGAAGAGGAATTCAAGATACTTCATTTTTTCTTAAACATTTAAATTGAGAGGAGTCTTAGGTTGATTTTGTATAGTTTGGGAATTGCTCATAAGCAGAATAGCTTTTTGGAGATGTTCCTCTATCTCTACATTTTTGGAGTGTTTTTGGGATTAGTGGACAACTTGTTACCAATATAAATCTCCTTTTCTATCAGTACAATCTTCTAATATTTTTATGAAAAAGAGAAAGTGTGTGGCTAATATTATATACAAAATTGAAAAGAATACAAACATAAGCTGACAGTTACAAAGTGAAGGTGTTGTTAAGATATAAGAATTAAAACAAAAAAAGGACATAACTTCAACATGCTAAATCTCACCTTCGTACGATTCTGAGGACCCTTCTCATCTTTTGGCGGCAACGGTTCCAAAGCAGCCCTCTCCAATAGTAGCAGAACATCATCCACCAAGACAAACATATCATTATCCACGTGAACAATTGGAGCTGGTGTATCTTCCGCATCTAACAACTTTACCATCCCTTTCTTGCACTTAGATTGTCCTTCAAGAGCCTTCAATCCACTATACAAGGAATCCATTACCAAAGTAGAAGTGACTTCCTTCTCTATGAAAAAGTTCTTTACAACTACTTTCAGAATTACATCTGTTTTCTCTCTAGACATACGTCGCCTGGAATTTTGGTCAATTCCCAACCAGAAAGCACAGAAGCTGCAACCACAACAAATGATATGTTATCAGTGCCAACCAGAATGAGTAACTAGACATGACTATACATGCACACCAAGTCAGCACATTAATATACATAGCATAATGTTAATCCATCTTCATAAAAACCATATAAAAATTCCAAGGAAAAACCTTCAAAACCATACCTTCCAAAAACAACATCCAAGCAGCAAAAAGAAATAATCAATATTTTAAGTTAAAGGTGATTTATACTACTATACCTTGACCACCTAGCCTTGTCCTCTCTCAGCCTCCCAAGTTTTCCTCGCCTTTCTTCCACAAAACGCCGACAAATCTGCTCTACATTTGTCAAATAAACCCTAACAAGTTCTCTCCTGTACTGACAATCAAGGCAGCGAAAAGGGCGATCTGATTTCTCCCTACAAACCATAAACAAAATATAGAAGCTTTTATTGAAACAGACAACACTATAGAGAAAATGCTTAAGAAACTATAACAGAGCAAACCTGCAAATCACAATTCATAAAAGCTACTTATCAGATGTCACTGATGATGATAGACCTAAGGAGAAATTAATTTCCATCAATAAGTTACAGATTACCTGATGACTTGAACTTGAGCTTTTATAATGAGAGAGTCACCATCTTTAAACCCATCACAAACTTTTGATAGCTCCATAAACTTTTTCCACCCCCAGTCATGCTCTTTCTTCCAAAACCGATGTAAAGTATCTGGAAGAATTTGGATTTAGTCACTCATAAATCAAGAACCCAAATACGATATCCAAAGTAATTTTCAACCAACCAACCAGAATATTTGGATTTCTTTGGATCTCTATTCACAACAGCAATTGTAAACTGAGCAAAATGACTCCAACCTGTTTGACAGAGAAAGAAAAACTATAAAAATAGGACTACAATGACTGAAGAATAAATATAGTTGAAGCAATCTGAATCTCAATGACAATATCAAACCTGGAAGTAGTTTGTCATGATTAGCAACACAAAGAAATAGAGATAGATGATTGCAAACATCACACCCTTGTGGATAAATTAGAATATACCTGTCACCATAGTAAAAGGGATAAATCATAAGTGTGGTAACTTTTCAACCAGCAGAATGGAAGTCATAATCTACTACAACATTCATGATTAAACTAATGACTCTGTGAGTTGCACAGATGATAATAAACTAATGACCTTGCGAGTTGTATGGAAAAATTCATAGCAGAAATAAAAATTAAACAACTTAAAATTTAATATTGAAATTTAAGCATTTCTAATGAATGATCAAGTATATTGCATAAACCAGACATACATACGATACCTAGAGATCTCCCTCCATAAGAAGATTAAAAAGATAAACCATGCACCAAATAAAGAAATAAAAATTGATAACTAAATAAATCAAAAACATGCATGAGAAACCATTCATATTTGAAACCCCATACCATTTGTAGCCACCAACTTCAAATGCATTACTACGAAGTTCTCGTTTGCTGATCTGTGAAAATTTCTCAATCTTCCATGTGTATTTCCCATATAACTCAGAAGGTTTAGGCCCTATACAGAAGTGCTCTTAGCTTGAGAAGCAGAATGGAACTAAAGGTGATTAAACAAAACATACATTATAGAAAGATCAACCAACATTTCTTCATGTTGAGTCAGACAAAAAAAGCAAAGCATCAAGACTAACACAAGACAAAAACTCATGAGGTAACATAAAAAATCACAAGGCAACCTTTGTCCTACTTCCGTGGTAGACAATCGAATGGAAAGCAAGCACATTTAGACTCCATCAGCATCACCTCATATCAACTGCTTATATCATCAGAAATGCATGCACTGACCTCTGATGTTCCAAAGAACAACTTCAAGAAATATCCAGCGAAATTAAACATTGAATACCTTGAAGCATGTTGATGAAATAATGACAACTGTAATAAGCCCTGCCCATTTTTAGTGTCTATCCTCACCCTTTTACTTTTTGGAAAGGAGGCAGGCATTATTGAGGAGAAAGAAGAAAGATAACTCAAGCTGTACCACTCAATGATAATTAGAGAAGCACCACATAACATATCTCTTAGGTGAAAAATTGTACTAACATATATCACAACAACAGGCTCAGAAAAATGCACAAATACAATGCTTTTGGATTCTGATATATGGTGGGTAAATAGATAATTGACAAGAAAACATAATCCAGTCAAATAGATATACACAACAGCAAACTGCAAGCCATCAAAAGCTTCTCTTCCAGTGCATACTCTCTTAAAACCAAAAAAAAAAAAAAATCATCTAAAACAACTATGTTATGGAGTACCATGCATTAAAATTTAAGAGTCCTCAACATCCTCCCCAAACGAGCTTAGAGTGTATAACAGCATATATTAATATACTTTACCCCAAACATAGAAAGAAAGCAAAATAATTATCAATTTATTTCAGGTTGTAGTCACTGTCGTTTTCTTGTGCTTCACTTTTTCCTTCAACATGAGCTTTTAAAAATCAACAACATAAAGATTCCATTGGCTGACAGTATCCAGAATAACAGAATCCCATAACCAAATCATAATTCAAAGGAGCATGGAACACAAACACAATAAAAAAAAAAAAAGTTAGGGGAGCAAAACCATACAGCCATCATCATCATCATCATCAGTGTCCCAGTATGGGGGTGAAGTCGACGGGGTTCCATTTTCCACCTGCTCGGAAGAACGCCACTCTGCCAATGCTTCCCCTGACTGACAACGCTGCCCACTTGAAATCCCCTCCATAGACCTTCCAACTCCAGACTCCTCGCTCATAATCCCTGCCATCTCCCACTCCAGAACTGCTTCCCCCCACAATCGTTCAATTCCACTCGCTATGTAACAAGCAAACCGCATAAAAAAGAGAAAGAAAAATATAAAATAAAAAGTCACAGTAAGCACAAAAATTACATACGTTAACACTATGTACCCTTCAAAACATATTTACGAACATAATACTAAAACCGCCAATACCAGACCCAGATTGTATAATAAATTTCTTTCACTACACATTAAAAAAACAGCCTGTTTAGCTGCCAAGAAAAGTAGAAGCATTAAAAAAAAATTGCACGTTCAATTTTTCATCAATTGGGACTTATTAAATGAATCCTGCAATGAAATAATCATAATACAACAATTTGACCCGAATGCTATTAACATTAAATTTTTTCAATTTCACGAAATTCAAATTGAACATAAAAAGAAGTCTGAAAGTATTATTATCTTCAAATTCTAACCCAAATTTGATTTTCAGCAATCCAACTAAACAATCGTAATCCTCTGAACCAACAGAATTAGGAATAAACTATAAAACAAAAAAAAATTGAAAAACCAGCTTAACGAAAATCATTCAGGTAAAAAAAATAATAATAAACTTTTTGAAAACAACACAAACCCAGCGAATAAAATTATCTCCATAAACCCAACAAAGCCCAAAACAATCAGCGACCAATAAATTAAGATCGTAGACCTAATTCCCCAAAACCCCGATGAACATCAAACCCTGGAACAGTAACAGATAGGTATAAACAAAATTGCGTGAATCGGAAAACAAACACGACATCGCATAGATCGAACCTGAAACGAAAGACGAGAGGCTGTTCTCAAATTGGGTTATGACAGCTCTTTGAGATTTTAGAGAGGAGAAAGAGAGAGATAGAAAGGGGGTCCAAGGAGCAGCACAGGAGAGAGATAGAGACCAAAAAAGAAAATTTGTTGTTTGATTTATTAATTTAATTCGGTTTTAATTTAATTTTGTCAATTTTTTATTAATTTTTTCCCTAATTCGCCTATTATATTCCTTATTAGTATGATGATTATAAAGAAAGACAAGGCCAACAGTATGCGCGTGTCAGTGTGTGAGGAGGACGAGGGAGGGAGGGGGGGAGGGAGGAGGAGATATGGGGAAAGAAGAGGGTGGCTTTGTTTTTATTAACAAAAATTAAAAATAATTATTATAAAAATAAAAAATAAATAAAATAAAATAGAGGGGTCAGTAACAAATGTTAGAACGTGGCGTCCAGGTGAGGGTGCCCTCAACTTAACCTTAAGCTTGTAACTTCCTGTTGATTGGCTTAACGCATTGTGGGGTCCACTTTCCTTTTATATTTGTTTTTTTTCCTTCTGAAGCAGTTGCCGTCAGGGTTTGGGAAGATGGGTTGGGGGATAATTGGGCCGCTTGAGATGGGCTTTCATTACAATGGATCAAATTGGGCCGGGATGGGTTTGTGAAATCCAAATCGCGTCCATATGTTCCAGAAAGTACTTTCTTATTAGAAGGTATTGTCTCCGCGTTAATCTTTTTTTATAAAATATAAATTAATTTTAAATTTATTAAAATAAATAAATAATATTATTAAATAAATTATTTTTTAAATTAATAAAAAATATTTATTTTTTGTATAAATAATAATTTATGCCTTCCGTTTTTTCTTTATTTCGTTATTTTAATACGATTAATGTACACTAACATTAACATAGATTTTAAAAGATTTCTAATAAATTTTTAATCGGTTAAAAATTTAGTATTCTTTATTAACATTTGTTTTTATATTGATAATTTAAATAAATTTAAATTTATAAATAAAAATAATATGTTTATTGATAATATATAATTATAAATATATAAAATAATAGATATGGTAGTGAGTTAATAAAATTTATAAAAATATTTTTAAATTATTATTTAATAAAATTACTGGGTGTTAAGTCACATGCCATAAAATTTTTACAAAGTCGTTGAATTAAGTTAAGTCCCACCTTAGCCTGGCTTATTAAAAATTTTAAGCGGAGTCTTATCCACTACCGGTAACCGACGCCGGTGTTGCAAGCGTTTCCTGAAATCCCGGCGTCATATCCTGCCGTTATTTCGGCCAATCACGTAAACTGAAACGTACGGACCTAGGTCACTCTTAATCGCGGAAAATTCGCCAGGTCTCTTAAATTTTCAACTTCGTTGCTCTTAAATTTTCATTTATTTGTCAGAAAAGTTCTCATTTACTTATTGTGATACAGATTCTACGAAATGAAAGTGTTGGGTTTTTCACTTTGGTTGCTTGGAGGTTATGTTATATTTGCTCTCTTTTTGTATCAATCATGGATCTGACTATATGGGTTTTGTTGATTGCTAATTTTTCTTAAGTTGTTTTTGCTCTCTTTTTGTTTGATTGTTTATTTTAATTGTTGATGTCCACTTGTCTAATTTCTTTTGTTAGTTCTTTTTTCTTTGTTACTGATTGATTCAACTGATAAGATACATCAAAGAGTTTTTTTTTTCTTTTGGTTGTATTGAGGGTAGAGACTACTAAACATTAGAAAAGTTTTTTCACTTCTAATTGAAGAAACTGAAATTTTAGTCTTTGTGGAGAACACTTTTAGAAAAAGGTTGGATTTTCTAAAATACTTTTGTTTAAAGCTTTATTTATAAAATTTTTTTGGGTAGCCCTGAGTTTTCCGAGGTTTTGACACCCTAGACGAGTTCTTGAAGTGTAACCCTTATTGAACCTGATGATGCCCACGAAAGGAGATCAAGAATCTGTTTTCTTTTTATAGGGGTTAAAATCATTTATTTTTATTTTGGCTTTTTGACCCCATATTGTAGGGTGGATCTCAAAAGATATGAAAGATCTCCCTCCAAGTCATACATACGAATACGACTTTCCACATAATTCTATATGTATCTATGACATTGAGATTGAGTATGGAATTCTGTTTACTCACTTTAAATTGAGTATCCTCCCCCTTCTGCTAGGATTGGAAATTGTGTATTTTACATATCCATATGATCGAGTCCTTGGGTTTCCAAAATAGTATAAAAAGAAGTGCTTTAAATCATTGCTCCCCATGTCCAACTCCAATATAGAATAAAGTTTAGTAATATTACATATGCTTGAAGTAAAGTTTTACTAGTATAAGATATACATAATTCATGTTTGAAAGGATGGGATTTGAGTTACTCATGGACGATAGGCATGATCTATTGCAGATTTTGTCCTATCAATTATTTCCTTGGTGGAACTTGTACCATTTATCACACTTTTGATTCATCATATTTATGTGTTGAATAAGCAAAGTTCTAATCTATTAATTCTTATCTTAGCATGCTTTATGCCAATGTTCCAAATAGTAAACATCTTAATGGGGCCAACCCCTTGTCTTGGTGGTGGGCACCTCTTGGTGGTTTGATCTGTAGAGTTGGCTTAATCTCCCATAATTTAATTTGCTGGTAGACCCCTCCTTAATATGGGTGTAGACCTCAAACAATAATACCACAATACTTTTACAGACTCTCAGTAAGCCCTTAACTTGTAAATAAAAAAGTAGACAATGGGATTGGTATTAGTGTTGAAGTCTTGAACATGTTTATTATTTTTGAGTAGATTTTTTTGTTCTTGCAGAAAAAGCTCAATTAGTAAAACAATTACAACCAAAAGCTTATATATAGATATCATAAAGCCATATTAGTTTGACACAACTAGTAGGTAGACGAAAGTGGGTTAATCTGTAATGACTTAACAATAGTGGACTCTTGTGCGCACAAGTTGTTTCATCAAATCTTTCACATTTAAAATTTTCTACAAATTAGAGCCTTGAACTTGTGCTTGTGTCAACATTTTGGGCTTTGAGGGAGGAGAAATTAGTACACTAGATGGCATGTCTGGAAAACTTTCCTCATCTATGACAATTATGATGGCTTCTAGCACTTGCAATGTTTAAAACTTTTTTATTTTTTATTTTGGTCAAGGAGTTAAGTTTTATAAAATAGTGTTTCAAAAAGGTTAGGCTATGTATCACATAGTTGTTACAATTATGTTGTTCTATCATCTCCATATGTGCTCAAATAAACAAACTCGTCAATATGGAGATCTCTTAATTTGTTTTGATTGTTTTTAGTCATTGAGGTTTTGAATATTTAAGAATTAGATTTTAAATGACTTCTTCAAGGAATAAAAGTTTACATATAATTAAACTGTTCCGAAGCATAAATCTTCTTATAACCCTAGACAAGATTAAGAACACATTAATTATGAAAGAGAAGAGTTTGTGAGGTTTCACAAGCTTTCTTGAGATGTAAGGAAGAGTGGTTCAAACTAGAGGTGTACTTAGGTCCATTCACTCTTTGTGTTGCATTCATGTCAGGTTGAATTCCAAAAGGTCAACCTAACATCATCCATAAGATCATTTAATTCGTTAATTAAAATTATTAAAAAACCACTTATTTGGTTATTATACAACTATTGCTCCAGGTATTGTTGACTTCTTTAATTTTTTAATTCTATTTAAAAGTTGCAATTGATTATTAGTACTTTGTGCAAAAATGTGAGCTCTGCATGAGCCGAGTCATGCTCTTATGCTGTCCTGACTTTGCTATTTTTGTGTCGGGCTCATGTCGAGCTATCTCTACCCATTTTACTCCTTTAGTTCAAACTAAATGCTAGTTTTTGCCTCATATTGTATCTTAGTAGATGTAGATAAAGGTTGCACTGAATCAAATATTGTTACTTTTATGCAACACATTGTTTATTCATTTTTTATTTCTCTTGAAATTATGATGTGCTTTTGCTATTCACCAAAAAAGAAAAATAGTTGTTCAAATAGATTTGTGTTTGAATTCCTAATTCTATTTGTTAATTTATAATACATATAAATTTTTGCATGTGTTTGGTTCCATAAATTCAGGCTTTTATCTATATGTTATAGCTCAAGCTAATTAAGAAATATGAAGCAGTATTTGTGATGGTTTTAATATGGAAATTGTGATGATAGAAGAAAGGAAATGGAAAGGAAGAAATAAGGGAGGATGAGCTTCAAGACTCGATTATGGTGTTGAGAGGGAAAAGTGAATGACTTTTAAGGGTAAGCCCTTTAAAGAAAATAAGGGATGCCTGATTGTGGAAGCTAATATTATGAGGAATGAAAGGGCTTGCTTTCTTAAAAGAGTAGCTAGTAAAGTATTTAAGTGTCTTCGTCTTTGTTGTGGGTATTAAAGGAAAGTTTGGTCCAAAAACTACATGTATGGAATAAATTTCAAAAGACCCAATTTCTTTACAACCTATAGAAGTTATAGTATAAGATAAGACAAAATGGAGTACAAGGGATTGATATAGGTTACCCATTTGGGTTGAGGGTTATTCTACTTGTTAATTAAACTCGCTATGTAAGCCAAAGAACAAACCAAAAATTGAACTTGCTAAAATATGCAATGTTTTACGGTTCATATCTGAATTTGAAATTTAGCTAAATCTGTCATTGCCCTTGTTGCAGGTACTTAATGGTTGATGAGCTATCATGGATGAGTCTGGCCTTCCATTTAAAGTTGAGCAACTGGCAGAGTCGAGATCTTTTCTTCCTGGTTATCGGGGTGCATGGTTCCGAAGCAAGGTATGTTTTAGGGTTATGGCTGGGAATATTAAATTGGTTCTATCACTTTTGATATTCTGTTATGCTCTGATGTGGCCATGCTTAGCTAAATACTAAATTTTGTACACAATGGTATCTAATTAATTTTATAACAGAATCAACAAGAATCTAACTTGTGGCTGGATCCTGTGATTTTTATATTTGACTTGTTTTTGGTCCTTAGATTCTTATTATAGCAGCATTTATTCATCATCCTGATTGTTTATTTGTTTTTACTTTCTAATTCATGATTTGCCCTTTCTAAAAGTAGATAGGTCCAGAATGAAATGAACAATGACTTAATGCAGATTCAAAGGCTCATCGGTTAATAGTTTGGTTTTATATGCATTGAAGGAGAATAAATTTATATTGTCTTCCAAAGATAAATGTGGCAATCTGCAAAAGGTTATGCCATCAATTTGCATGTCAGATGTATTTAGGTGCTACTAAACCAAATTGTGACTTCAGCCATCAAGTTTTAATTCTCAAGGAGGCCCAGGCTGAAAAACCACTTGCATGATTACCCTTTGATCTGATGTGGGACAGAGATTGCTTATTATCTTTACATGAAACTTTTGTTTCTTTTGATCAGACAGAATAGAAAAAGAATGAAATTTTGTAATGGGATAAGTTATTATGATGAATTTTGTTCAGTGATCTGCCAGTTTTCATGTTGAAGCAGCTGGTGATATTGGTCATCTGGGGAGAATTATGCTTCAGTTTGCTATAACCGTTTATTAGCTTTTTTTTGCCCCCCACCTTTGTCCATGATTTAATTCTCTGGTGATATATGCATCAATTATTTTTGTTTACTCTCGGATACCACACTGCACAGAATTTTATGTCAAATCACACGTTTTTGATCTGCGTCTATGTCTTTAGTGTCTGTTCACGCATGATTTTAGATATTATTTGGGTATCTTATTAAAGGAAGATCATTTTTTTTTGCTTAATATTGCTGGTTTTTTCTTTAATTCCATCACTTTTTCAAAAGTCAATTACTTTATTGTCATTTCTCGTGTCTTTTCATGCATAGTTTTAAATAGTTTAGGTCTTAATGAAGATCGTGTTTTTTGTTTGGTTTCCTTATGTCCTTTGTCAGATTAAGAAAATTAGCTTGCGGAAAAAGGAAACGATGCATGCCTTGGAATTTTATGACTTTCCAGACGAAAGTGAGTGGTATCTCCTGATTGTGTGCTTTTGCTATGCGATTCTCTTTCATGCTTTGTGCTTGTCACATATTTAGCCTCAAGAGTGAATGCTACCTTGACTTACTACCAATACAAAACCCTGAGCAAGCAAAGATACTAAAATTTTCTCCAATAAGAACAAAATTTGAGATTACAGTTTTGAGGGGGTGTGCGAGCCAATTGAGAGTTATCTGCCAGAATAGACAGCCTCCATTTTAAAGTTTATAAAACATGATGACCATTAAGTGGGTCATATTGTTGGTCACAAAGCTGTCCATTAAAATAAAAAACAAAACTGTAAAAACAGTGAAAAACTAATTATCAAAATTCAATATATCAGTGTACAAGGCCGCTGTGGGTTTGTAGTCCAAACACGCAGATTCATACTGTGCTTTCTCTGAAGAAAACTATAGCTTCTGAGTGGTGATGGGTGCATAATTTCATAGTTATAATTGTTTAGAAAATATAGACAGTAGTTTCTAGTATTGTATGACAGCAAAAATTGTGCACTGGCTTTTACAGACAAAAACATGTGACAGACTGCTTAATGATTTGTATTTCAAACATGAACACACATTTTTGTGCTTTCCTTGAAGTCAAAATTGATGAGTGGGTGAGTGCAAAATTTCATATTTTTTCTTGTTTGTGTGGAAAACTAAAGATTATTTTATAGATGTTGCATGGTAGAAATACTTGCATTGGATGGGATATTATGGTTCTGTCTTTTAGTAGTTATTTTGCTTTTATTCCTAATTGCTAGATGATGTGCGGGCATTTCAGAAGTACGATGGACGAAGTTATATCAGAAGCCTATTGGTGGTAGTAAGTCAAAGAATATGAAAAGGCAAATAGTGGTTCGTCCATCCTTTCCCCCTGTATATTGGGAAAGTCAAATGCCTGATGTCAACAACATCACAGAAGTGGTGGTTATTGTCAGGGATGCATGGCAGGTGGGGGATTTGGTAGATTGGTGGACTGATAATTGTTACTGGTCTGCAAGGCTAACTGAAATGCTAGGGGATGGGAAGGCCCGGGTAATATTTTTGCACTCTATTCATTTATGCTATCTAATTATTGAGATTGCTTCACATAACTTGTTTCTTGTTATTTTAGTTTATGAATATTGTGGGTTGGCTGTTATGGGTGATTCTTGTGGTACCATGTTTTTATCTTACTACTCTTGTGTGCAATAATGGACTCTTAGTTTCTTATATGTTTTTCCAGTCTATGTATTCCCTCCAGTTATTGTGATGTAAATTATTTCATTAGGAACTGTTGTCTTATTAACACAAATATCATCATTGGAGGAAGTTATATGTTGTCTGGTGTTGTCATATCATTGTGAAAATATCTTTTTTTTTTCGCTCTTAAATTTCTAGATACTGATCGCTTCAGATCATGGCTTATTGAGAATTCAGTACCAGAGTATCCTTCTTGAACTGTATACTTATCAATTCACGTTAGAAGCTCAACTAATTTCCAATATGCAGAGGTAACATACCTTAACCCATAGGAGGTATGGGGTAAGGGCAAAGGGTACAAATTCCCCCATCCCAGTACCATGTGAATTTTTGAATCCATTTTTCCATCTTGAAGTCTTTTGTAGTTCCTATTCTTAATATTCCCATGTTACCCTGTATGGACCCAGTTGCAGTTAGTTTGACAGTTAGTTAGGTTTTCTTGGAAGGAAGAGGCTTGCTGGTTGGATCATGAATGTTATAATGCTAAATATCATGCGTGTCATTAACATTTGGGGCAGAGCTTGAGTTCTAAAATAATAAACTTCTTCAGTAATAGTTTAACATATGCAGTTGGTTATAAATATTGTTTTAAGAATTTAGAACCTTGTGTTGGTGTCTCAAGAAGCCAGATGAATTTTCTCAAAAATGTTGGTGCAGGGAAACTTATTGCATTAACATGTTCCCAATAAGTGCTTATACTACTTGATATATTAACATGTTAATATATTTGGATACTTTTAGTAGAGAGCAGTTCATAAGGACATTATTAGAGGTGGCAAATGAGCCAGCCTGGCCCACAAAAATAGGGTCCACGTGGGCTCATTGGTTAGGTCTGCATAAAAAAGAAGAGGACCAGCCCACAGGGGCCCGTGACTAGGCCAACCTGCTGGCTTAAATGGGCCTGACCAAAATTTTAAAAGAATAATCAAAAAATAATAATTTAATTGATGTATAAGTACAAATTAATTTAAAATAAAAGAGTTATAATTATTTGATATATAAATGGGTTAAATGAGTAAAATTGTTTGCACAAATTATTTAATATTTACTTCTAAAATATAAATTTATAATAAGTATATATTTTATATATAATAAATAGGCCGACAGGCCGGGCTTGGCCTGCAACGGCCCCTTATCTCCTGGCCTGGGCCAGGCTGGGCCTTCATTGTTCGTGGGCTGGGCTCATTTTGCCATCTCTAGTTCTTATGAACACTATATCATGCATACTCTCTGTCCTGAAGGACTCTAGTAGAAAATAAAAAATATGATAATTGAATAATTCTAATATGAATATCCTAATATCTTTTGTGTGCATAGGATTTTCTTTTTTTCAACATTTTTCCTGTTTCTTCTCCTTGGCGAAACAATTTTGTTAATTGATAGAATCTAAACTCTCTACAGTTCTTTTTACAAGCCTCACTGAGTAGATCACAAATCTCTCTTTGGTTTTATTTTTTCTTTCTTTATGCTTAAATTTCAAGCTTATATACGAGTGATTTTCAAGAGCCATAATGTTTTACACAGATATGTTCACCATTTTTATGTGCCTTTTTTATGCCCTTTAAAATAAGCTTTCATCATATATGTATACTCATATTCTACAGGTCGAGTTGCCGCCCCCTCCTTTTGGAGAGGGGTCATCTTATGAAGTTCAATGCAAGGACCTACGCCCAACCTTGGAATGGTCTCCAGATTATGGTTGGACTGTGCCTATTTCTGTGGGGGCTCCCTTCTCTTATATTTACTTCTTTATGGCTGTTTGTATTCTTTTTTGTTTTATTCTATTTAGATATTTAGATTATGGTTGAAGTAGTTTCGATGGCTTTTTAAATGCACCAACACAGATGCGATTGACACTAAAAACATTTTTATGCTAAGAAAGGAGTAGTAAAAAGCTATTAGGCTTTGTCTGGGTTGTGACGATTCTGCCTTGCTTTAAAAACAAAGTTTAAAAAGTGTTTGGTAATATCAACTTTTAGTGGGACCCACTCATTTTCTCTTAATATCTAACATCTTGTGCTTTCATCCCACAGCAGTTGTGGTTTAAAAGGCACCACACCTCAATACCAAACAATGGCTAAGTGGTTTATTTGTCTACCTTTGTGAGATGCATAAGATTCTGGATCACATTAACTGGGGACATTGATTGATTGTAACAGTTCTCTCAAGACACTGTCGCCAATTCTTTTGTGGAATCAGAAGCATGGTGCATGTGCGAGTTCATATACTTGTTGATAATGCTGTTAAACTTTGTTTTTCCTAGTGATTGAGGGATTGGAAGAGTATTCATTATCTTATGCTTCTGTCCTTTCACCATCTGGCCATAAATCTATCAACAGTCATTTGCATTAAATGTTTGCTATGCTAATGATTTTGAATATGTCTCCATCTTTCATTATCATTCTCATAATTCAATAATGGTTTCTGTCTGTTCATGTTAGCTTAGATTCTTTAACATAACTGGAGCTGCTTGGAGACTTTTGTTGATCCTATTGCTTACATTCTATCTTAAATTGTGGAATAAGCTTGGTTCAACTCCTTTCTTATAAAAATGCTCCTTCTGCTCTCTTTGGTCTTAGATACCTTTTATTGAAATGTAAATGTCGTGTATTTGTTTTAGTTGCTTATTTTTGGGTAATGGTTTTCTTGTTGCAGGAGAGTGAAAATAGTCATTGTTGTGCTCGATTAATCAAGCCTGCAAATCCTGTGAATCAAGGTAAGAGTGATGGTGGATTCAGCATTTCTCTGATTATCTTTTAGGTGCATAGCTTGTAAGTCAAGGTGTATTTCCTTTTCCTTTTCTTGTTCCATGCTGCTAATGCCTGAAATTAGTAATTGCCAATAGAGGTGGACAACTTGATCTAAGCATATTGGTCAGTTCACATTTTTCCATTCAAGTTTGTGCAACTTCAAATTTCTGAACTCCTAGTATCTAAGTTCCAACTTATAGGATTTTATTAAGCATGGGATTAGGTGCAGAAGAAATTGCTTTCTCTGATTGCTGTTCTTGCTTCAATAGAAATTTCCTAAATGCAAATTTGCAGTACCCTGTATTCTGTTGTTGCTGTACATTGATCTGTTTCATCTCTGTGTTTGGACATTGTTTATTCAGTTTGGTTTCTTGGGATATAGTTTACCGCAATATCTTGCTAGGAAATTGTTTTAAATCGATATAGATTTGAGACTGATCAACAACTTTAACTGTATGACATATAAAGATGATTTTACAACAGCTTGAAAATTGTCTCAGCGTGTGAAGAAACCTACCTGGATTGGATCTGTTGTGTGATGAAGAGGTTCATGTCTTCTTATATCCATGTTGAATAGAAAAGCTTATCTTTACTTTTCCTATAGGCATTGAGAGGGGAAAACCACTTGAAAATGATGGCTTGATGCCCCCACCCATAGAACAGAATCCCCTTGAAGGTGTTTGATAATGAAATGATCATAGCATGAACTTCCAACTGGTAGTTCATTATTTTGTGATTGTAGTTAGATTGTTCCTCATCTGTATTTTTACTGCCATTATGCTTCTTGCTACATTTTTCTGACATGGCTGCAGAGGGTTCTCAAAAGTTGATGGTCCGTCTGGTGGAGGAAGTGAGCAAGAATGCTCAGCCAGGAGCTGGAGCATCAGTTGAATATAATGCTTCGTTTTCTTCTCGAATGTCAACTAGTACACTACCACCTCCAGAGAAACTGGAGCGACATCCAAAGCGACCTTTGAGCCCTACTGCTGCTGAGCAGACAAATTTGAGCTTTAATGTGGTGGATGCATGCATTGGAAAATCTAGCTATTCAGATAGTGTTTCAAGTTCGCATATTAGAGATGCAACTGCTGAAATGCTCATTACTGATGCTGGGAATGAAAGTTACGAGAATAGTGGATTCTCAAAGAAGATGAGAAATGACGGAAACATTCCTTTAAATTCCTCGTGTTCTGATACAATAGAAGCAGCAATTATAGACTGTGAGGAACTTATAAACCGGGTTAAATGGATTAAGCGTATCTTGCATTTGGGGGCTTGGCCATTAAACACTAGTCAGCCATTATGGAAATATTTGGAGCATCGCCCATCATCCTTTCACAAAAAGGTGAGCTTTTTTAAATTATTATGTTTGGTGTGCAGCTTTGCATTAGTCAAAAACCTAATGACATTCTTTTTTAATTGAATTTGTCCTTATCGAAAAGCCAGGATTAAATTGAATCCACTGTCAAGCCTCAGCAAATATGTTGGACGGGGAGGTGACATTGATAAGTAAGTTCTCCAGTTTGATCTATTTACTGCCACAAAATTAGTTAGCTCAATTCTCACCCTCGACTAAGGAGGTTGTGCTCTCATAGCAGATGGTGTGTTCTCGCTTGGCCTTTTTCTTTCTGTGGATGGTTGATTATATATATGTATACATGTACATATGTGCACGTGTAATATTCCAAGTTTTTGGACAATTGACTGAACCTTATTAGTTAGGTGTGAATATTTTTGGACTTGCATAGTCTTACACGAAATTGATGTGGTGTGATATGATTGGAAGAATGATCTCATCCTCTGCCATTAGTTGCAAATTTGTCTTATTAAATGATTCGATGATCATATTTTTACTGTGGCACAGAAAATATGCTTATCAATTTCTGTCCCGTTACAAATCTGCATATAGTGATAATAAGCTCGGGCATCTGAAAACCCGGAGACAGAATTTTGGTGGCTGTTTGATTTCATTCCCTGAAATCATTTTACATCCAGCGGTTTTGGGGGGGGGTGCAAGGGCCATAGGTTCAAATCCTGATCACGCCTATTGAATGCTGATATGTATTCAGTTTATCCCTTAATCCTTCTTAATACACCTTGAGGAGGAGGCGAAGTTCCCTCCCACTGAACCCATATCCCAGCAAGGGCCCGGAACAAGTGAAATGCCCCTCTTCCCTTCGGTAGAGCCTATCTTATTCCCTCTCCCACGGATCTGACTTCTTTTATTTCAACAAACCGACCGATAGGGACAGTGCCTCCAATTAAAAGACAAGAAGCCCAAAGACAGCAACATGGCTGAAGAGAGAAGTGGTTGTAATTGCGAGGGATTTTCGGACCAGAGAACCGAGATAAGCAGGGAAGATTTTGTACTTCACACTTAAGTTGTCTCTATGCTGCTCCAGTGTTGCTTAATTAGCTCTGTTCTGCTCGGGTGCAATGATGGAACTCTGCTGGCCCACGAGCCATTAAATTGCAGGGTGTCCTTGTCAGAAGCGTTAATCGTGATTTATGCTCACCTAATTGTCAACAAGTGCACTGAAATTTTCCAACCAGTCTTCAGGTCATTCCCAGCTTTTAGCTGGCAAGTTAAATGATTAAGTATGGCTCTTCAAAATCTCTCGTCATTAAATGATTAAGTATTTAACCAATTTTTACGCATTTGTGCGTTGCAATAGGGCAAGTGGGCTTTTACCGCTTGTACACTACAGCAAGTCAAAAAGACCACTTGTGAGTTAAAAAGAATATTTGTTCTATGCCAGTGTTAAAAGGACACTTGCATGCTACAATTTTTTTTTTTTTAAATATAAATATTAAAAAATTATATTTAAAACAATAAAATTTAAAATTCATAAATTAAAAAAAATTATTTTTTATTTTTAAAAATTAAACATAATTAATTGCATTAAAAATAAAAAATTAAAATAATTTTATTTAAAATTAATTGTGCGCACAAGTGATAAAAACACTTAGGTGCTACTTACCATTTGCACGTTATAGTTATTTTTTTTTAATTAAAAATATAAAATATTAAAAATTATATCTAAAATATTAAATTTTAAAATTTATAAATCAAAAAATTAATTTTTAATTTCTTAATTAAATATGATCAATTGCATTAGAAGAATAAAAAATTAAAATAATTTTATTTAAAATTGATTGTATATTTTAAAAAATTTAAAAATATGAAATATTAAAAATTTATATTTAAAATGATAAATTTTAAAATTTTATTAAATCAAAAAAATTAATTTTTAATTTCAAAATTAAGCATGATTAATTGTATTTTAAAATGGGTTAAAAGTTAACTTAAAATTTTTAATCAAAAATTCTTGAAAAATTAAAAATATTTTAAAATACTATTCATGATGTACACTCACATACTATTTATAATATACTCATTAGGTATTATATCCTTTTGTATTTTAAGTGTAAGTGGTTACATGGAGATAAAATAATTTGAAAATAATATAGTTAATTAACTTAATAAAATTGATTATTTACGCAAATCACTTCTAAAATAAGGTTACTTGAGGAATTATCCCTATTCACAATTATTAAAAACCAAGATCTTCTAGACTCGCGTGCACATCTCCTATTCTTGGATTTGCATTTTGCAGGTCAATTCTGAGGCCATTATTTCAAAGCTAGCCCACTAGCTAGTTTTTCTGCAGTCTATCTGAGCACAAACCAATTGTTAACAGGAAAAGAGAGCAAAACAAGCCATGGAGAAACGATTTCTCCCACTTCATGTCAGCCATGTCCGCAAATCCTGCATAATAATCAACAGGTCACATGCATTTCTCCATGGCATAGCTATAGCTTCCTTGATATACTACAGAGCATCTTTCTTCTTCCAAGAACCAAATACCAGAGCCGCACCTTTCTTGCCATGGCTTCTGGTCTTTGCTGCTGAGCTTCTTCTTTCCTTTACATGGTTCTTAGGCATATCTTGTCGTTGGCGTCCCATCTCTCGAACTGTTTTTCCCGAGAGATTGCCAGAAGATGATAAACTTCCGGCTATCGATGTGTTTATTTGCACCGTGGATCCGAGTAAGGAGCCAACAGTGGGAGTAATGAATACAGTTTTATCAGCTATGGCGCTTGATTATCCGGCAGAGAAGCTGCACGTTTATCTCTCAGATGACGGAGGTTGTTCTATAACTTTGCTCGGTATGAGGGAGGCTTCCAAGTTCGCAAGGTGGTGGCTTCCGTTTTGCAACAAGTATGGAATCAAGACAATATGCCCGGAAGCTTTCTTCTCTAATCTGGAGGATGATTTTGAAGATTCTGCCGAGTTCTTAGTTGAGAGGCAAAAGATTAAGGTTCAAATATTTTATTTTTTTTCATTTTTCCAGTGGGACTGTAGGCGGCAGTTTTCTTTTCTTAATCACTTTCCTTTTCCTGGATGATTGGGGACGGTTTCTATTGATGTAGGAAAAATACGAGATGTTTAAGGAAGAGGTAATAAGAGCGACAGAAAAATGGAAGCTCGGGGACAAGAACATCAACAACAGCAGATATCACTCTTCTGTGATTGAGGTGTGTCTACTTCTTGCATAGTTCCTTCAAAATTGTTTTTGCAGTGAAAAGGCTGCATCTTCATTAATTTTGTTCTCAGGTGGTGCAGGAAAATTATAACCATACAATGGAAGATCAGATAAAGATGCCTCTCCTGGTGTACGTTTCTCGCGAGAAACGGCCTTCTCGTCCGCATAATTTCAAGGCTGGAGCCTTAAACGTTCTTGTAAGTACCATCTTCTCCACACACGTCTTTATATTTTGTACATGTTTAGATTTGACGTATGTAAGTGGCAAATAAACATTAATTATCTATTAAAAAGAAAAATATATTAAATATTTTAATTATCATACTGTAAAAAAAAAAAAAAAAATTAAGTAAAATGGTAATTTTTAATTAATATAATAAAATTATTTAATTAATATATTAAAAAATTTATATAATTTTTTAATTTTTTATTTAATATTAATAAATAAATTTTATTAATTAAATAATTTTATTATATTAATTACGTTGTTAACAAGTAAGGCAACATCTACAACTTTCGTATATTTTAATTATTGTACATCCTTAGCTTTCAGAATAATATTGCACATGCAAAATTTGTGTATTAAATTTTGAACAATGCCATTGACATTTTATGACACTCCTCTTACATGACATAAATGGCAGCTTCGGGTTTCCGGTGTGATGAGCAACTCTCCGTACATATTGGTGCTGGACTGTGACATGCACTTGAATGATCCAACTTCGGCTAGGCAAGCAATGTGTTTCCACTTTGATCCCAATATCTCTTCCTCGCTAGCATTCGTTCAATTTCCACAGAAATTTCATGGCATCAGTGCAAACGATATTTATGACAGCCAGATTCGATCTGTATTCTGGGTATGAAAACTTAACCATAATTTTGGCTTGCTCATATTTTTAGCATTGTGTTGTTAATTTGACCCTTTTTTGGTTTTTAACATATCAGACATCATGGTATGGTTTTGATGGGCTAAGGGGACCAGTGTTGTCTGGTTCAAACTTCTATATTAAGAGGGAGTCGCTCTTTGGGGTTTCCTTGCGTAAAGGTAAAATTGTTCATTTTGCTGGGAATTCATTGGTGCATTATTATCTTTTGTCGTTTGTCCGAACTTCGACAGCACATGTTGGGAAAGAATCCACTGTCGAATTGCTGCTCTCATGGATTCGGATTCATATCTTGAGTGAGCCAAATCTTAGTAGTGTTTTGAGAAAAGATTTTTCACTAAAATTGGCAGGATTAAGGCATAATGTAATAAAGTTATATGAATGGTGAACGTAATTCAGTAAGCCTAGCTTTCAGTATTTTGCCACTATTCGAATATAATCCAGTTCTTTGTTAATGAACAGGTATGGATCTCATAGAGCTCAAAAATTCAGGTGGTCCATCCAATGAATTCATCAAATCTCTTCGTGGAGACTACAAGCCTAGCATTAACAGTAGTGATTCTTCAAGCACATTGTTGCAGGAGACCAAAGTTTTAGCCTCCTGCGTCTATGAAAATAACACAAAATGGGGTGAAGAGGCAAGTGTTGATTACTATATAATGGAAAAACTAAGATGGAAGAGAGGGAATTTCTTACATTGATACTATAATTACATTCATTTATGCTTAGTTATTAACTAGATTACCCCGGCTGGTTTTCTTACAGGTTGGTTTTATGTATTATTCTCTTGTCGAAGATTACTTCACAGGATTCATACTACACTGCAAAGGATGGACATCTGTGTATCTAAACCCAGAAAGACCACAATTTTTGGGCACTTCTACCACAAACTTAAACGACACGCTGATTCAAGCCACGAGATGGTATTCTGGATTGGTTCAAGTTGCAATCTCAAAGTTTTGCCCTCTGATATATGGACCGCTGCGTATGTCTTTTCTTCAAAGCATGGGCTACGCAGAACTTGCATTATTCCCTCTTCTTTATTGCTTGTCCCTTTGGTGTTTTGCCACTATCCCTCAACTCTGTCAAATGCTTGGCATCCCTTTGTACCCTCAGGTAACAAAACAAATACTAAGGAGAACTTTCTGCTTTTAATAGACTTAATTAGTGCGAGTAAAACTCTTATCAATAATGTTAATCTCTTTTCGTCTCACAGGTTTCAAGTTCATCCTTTTACATTTTCTTCTTCATTTTCCTGTCGTCTCATTCAAGACATTTCTACGAGGTGCTTTCGACTGGAGGGTCAATCAGGATATGGAGAAATGAGCAACGAATATGGATGATGAGGTCAGTTACAAGTAGTCTGCACGGAAGCTTAAACGCCGTTATGGAGAAGCTTGGTTTAGCAGATGCCAGCTTCCTGCCAACAAATAAATTCGGGGACGATGAACAAGTCAAGCTATACCAAATGGGCATTTTCGATTTCCGGACATCAAGTATGTTTCTTGCTCCATTGGTTACCCTTATTATCTTGAACATGGCAGCTTTCGTTTTCGGAGTTTCGAGAATGATCATCACAGGAGATTGGGAGAAGATGTTTGTGCAAAATTTTCTCTCATTATATATTTTAGTCATGAATTACGCCATCGTTGAAGGGATGCTAGTGAGGAAGGACAATGGCCGCATTCCACCATCGGTTACTCTATTCTCTGCATTAATTTCAGGAATTTTACTGCCTTTGGTGTCTATTACTCTCAAGCATTAAGTTGTCACATGGTCCATTTTCTTTATAACTTCCAATTGATTTCTTGATTTGGAACATTCAGGGCAGTTGTACGTGTTGTCTGTAATTTGCTAGTGAATGTACTAAATGAACAAGACCTAGCTCTTCGTCAAGTTGAAAAGCATTTATATCGTGTAAAGTCATATTATAAATACAAATTAGTAATCGATTCTGCTATTTTCGGAAAGATTTGATTAATCAATCGGATTAAAATCCTTTTCTAATTTTTTGTATCTTTGAATTAGGAAAGAATCTTTATCCTAATCAAAATGCATTGCCGCTAGTGTCATTATCACCGACACAACATATCGGGGAACAAGATTCCTTAGTATAACTCCAAACAGGCTTGATAAAATCCAGTGCCGAATCGTGTGACTCTTACAGATTTGGATACATTACATGATATATACATCTGGGATGCCTAGATCGCTTGAAAATTTTTGTCCTGAATGAAAATTATTTTTGCTTGGGGCATTCTTGGAAAGATATCATCTTTTTGTGTTTCATCACAACTCACTGATCTCTCTCTTGGTGCATCTTGCTTTATCTCTTCAATAATGCATGTACTGTCATCGTCACGTCAATGCATGGAGCCCTATCGCTTGGCAATTTAACGTCAATAATCACCTTGTTAAAATAAAAACAAGTTGACGAAGACGACTGGCTCTAACACAAAAACGGAAAAGTGAAGGAGACGTATTGCTGTCGTGTACGTTGGAATCACGAATAATTGACAGGTTTGCATAGCTGAATGACAAGAATCTCTAGCTGCCAAAAATTATGTGGTTATAATCTCCGCTTGCCATACATTGCTTTCCGAATCAAATTAAATAGCTTATATATAGATTCTAATCGTAAATTTTTTTTCATTTCTTCCAGTTTTTCGTTAGTCATTGCCCAGAAAGACCTCCAGCTGCCTATCATTCTTATCTTCTGTAATATAATTTCGCTAACTAATCCTATTGGAACTGTATTACTCTAATGACATTAATTTTCTCTGCATGGGCAGTAGTAGTACATAGTTTTGACGTTATTCAGTAATAAGGGAAGTGGAAACAGCTGATGTGATGTAAAAATATTAATTAGATCAATCAAATTGGAAACTGGAAGAAACAATTACAGAAATCTGTTGGTATTTTCTGAAGCTGGCCTGTATATAGATTGGCACTAACCAATGAGGAAGTTTTAAATCAAATTATTTTATTACAAATTTAGTGAAATTATTTAATTAATAAAGAGAGAAAATAGTATTTATGATGAAAAAGTTTTAAAAAATAAATAAGTGATAAAATAAAAAATTAAATATTATAACTTTTTTTTTTTAATTTTCACCAAACAAGTGAAAATTATCAGAAGAGTAAATTCGATTTCCAGGGAGCTGCAATGTTTACAGTTCCTTTATCAATCTTAGCCATATTGAACATGGTGTGCTTCTTTGGTGGACTGGGGAGAGTGATCATTCACAGCGGTATTGCAGAAATGTATGTACAGGTTTTCCTTCCTTTTAGTTACCAGTTATCCCATATGATTCCGAGCAAGAACAAAGGAAGCGCAAAGCTCTGGTCTCTTGCACTGAGGACCCATAAAATAACACCTTATGGGCTGGGCTAAAAATACAGTGCCATCAGATAGCTCGTTTCAAATGTGGCCGTCGGATTGGCCAAACAATTTTTGTCATTACAATAATTCACGTGCAGTGCACGTGGTGAGATCGTCAAATTGAAAAGGGGGAGCCACGAGTAGCCGCCCATTCGCGATTCAAAAATTTTCGGCCCTTGCACTGTTTTTCTCTGCTTAAATACTTCTGCATCTCAATCACACAAGCGAGTATTCATGGAACCACCAGGTCTAAAGCTGATAATGGTCCAGGGCCCACGCTCCGGCGAAACCCTGGAATTCAAACCTGGATCTACTGTCCGCATTGGGCGAATCATCCGCGGCAACAATCTTACCATCAAGGACGCCGGCATCTCGTCCAAGCACCTCATAATCGAATCTGAATTGGGAAAATGGACCGTCCAAGACCTGGGTTCCTCCAATGGCACCACTCTCAATTCTGCCAAGCTTCCGCCCAACACCCCCCTCGATCTCAACGAAAACGACACAATAAAACTGGGAGAATGCACCTCGATCTTGGTCCAAATGATGATGGGCGGCCAGGATGATTCGGTAGTAAAGACGAGGAGGAATCCCAGGCGTCAAGCGAATGTAGCAGCGACTGCGAGCGTGAGAGTGACTAGGAGTCGGAAGAACGCAGAATGTGTGGAGAATTTGGAATTAGATTGTGGAGTAGAGGAGAACCAGAGTAAAATTGCCAAAAAAGGTAAAGGATGGAGGAAGAATTTACAGGAAATGCCACAGCATTGCGAAGTTCAAATTGAAGGTAAAGAAAATTTGAACGCCGAATGTGTGGAGAATCAAGGAATTACCAAGAAAGGTCGGGGAAAGAGGAAGAATTTACAGGAAATGCCACAGCAGAATTGCGAAGTTCAAATTGAAGGTAAAGAAAATTTGAACGCCGAATGTGTGGAGAACCAGAGAATTACCAAAAAAGGTCGGGGAAGGAGGAAGAAATTACAGGAAATGCTGCAGCAGTGTAGCGAAGTTCAAATTGAAGATAAAAAGAACGTGGAACAAAGGGTAGAACCACCGAAGAATTGTGAAGTTCAGATTGAAGGCGAAAAAAAATTGGAACTCCGGGAAGAACCACCGAAGAACTGTGAAGTTCAAGTTGAAGGTAAAGAAAATTTGGAACTTGGGGAAGAACCACCGAAGAATTGTGAAGTTCAAGTTGAAGGTAAAGAAATTTTGGAGCCAGGGAAAGTACCATTGAAGAATTGTGGAGTTCAAGTGAAAGATCAAGAAAAACGGAAGTCAGGGAAGATGCCGCAGGAGAGATGTGGAATAGAAATAGATGGTAAAGAAAATTTGAGATCAGAAGAAGTTGCTGAAGGTGATGTTGAAGAAAGTTGTAATAAGGATGAAGATATAGTAGAAAGTGGAGTTCAAGACAAAGGGCCAGATTTGGACAGGATGACGCTGGGGGAATGGTTTGATTACATGGAAGTTTATTTGCCGAAGCAGATAATTGAAGCTACTGAGGAGATGATAGAGGGGATGAGGAAGAAAGCTGAGAGAGTTCACGAATACATGATAGAGCAGAAAAAGGGGTAAACAGTGAGATTTGGACACTTTCCATTGGTTTGAGTAATTTTATAGGTACACTTCTATATGCTTTACTATGGATTTTAGAATTGGTTTCATGGAATGCGTTGTGATTATTATTGTTTAGTTTACCTGTATGTTGCAAAAGTTTCCCATTTCAAAATTTTTTCTCTCTTTGGTCCATAATTTTCTTCAGAAAAGAGTTAGTGTTAAGGAATTACAAAGAAAGAGCACTATCAGATTCTTCTTTCTGGATCTTATGCCTTAAGTAATTATCTTACAATGAGTATTACTGTTTGAAAGAGTACCAATAGAGGGGGAGACCTATCATTTGCCTATAAGATTAGGTGTTGTCATATGCGATTCATTGAGTACTTAAAACTAGGAAAATCAGTATTGGTTTATTTTAAGCTTAATGTGCTATCATGTACCAGAACAACTATTCTCATTTGTAGGAGGCAATGATGATAATTTGTTTTCATTGAGTGCTATTAGGATACAGCAGTAATGAAAAACTAGCATATGTGGTGGAAGCTGGTCACTAATACTGCTAGAGTAAAATCAGCATTTATTATGGTTAGTCATTGTTAACATCTAGTTATCCACTAATCCTAATATACACATTTCTTTGCATCCTAGGCATTCCTTATTTTCCTTGATATGCTTCTGTTTATTTGATCTGATGTAGCTGTAACTGATCAAATTTATGGATAAAAGGTAGTATAGGATCAGATAATCAACAAAGAATTTATTGTTAGTTAAATGGTGATGCTGATCTGATTTTTCCAACTTGTTGTATGTCAATCTTTATATTCTTTTGTTGAAATTAACAATGATATAGTTATTTCCAGGTCCTCCCAAATCTCAAAGGCTTACAAATTTTTGACTCAAAATTATATGTTCAGGGACAGCTTCTGGAGGCACGTGCATCTGAAGCACTCTTTATACCTTGTTGTTGGATGACAATAATCAGTGTGTTTTACGTTGAAGGATTCAATGAAATGGTAATGCGCCTGATGATTCCCATATTTCTAATCATATGCTCAAGTAGAGATCAGCAAATCCGGTGCTTAATTCGGGAAGATGGGCTCCTCATCTAAAGTGTCTCAGATGATGACGCACATTTCAGTCAAAGGGGTGCAAAATGGATGTTGCAGCTAAGTTCAATGAGCCACTGATTTTCCGAGGAAAAAGTCTAATGGTATTATATTCCCTTGATTCTCCTTTCTTACTAATTCTATTTGGGTAAGTGCCTTGGTTTCCAAACGCTCGTCCTAAGTAGTCTAAAAGTTCCAAAATTAAAATTTGTGATAGTGTATATGTTAGCTGAAATCTCCACCCAAATTCATGGATAACTCTTTAACATTATTGGTAAAATTTCACTTACTAGTGGAAACTGATTCCAAAAACAAGGGTGGTGTGGTTATGAACTTACTATCATAAAATGCTGGTTGACGATTCCATGAAGCTGTCTTTTGTGGTTGGTCTGTCGTTCATTAGATTGGATTTGGGGTCACATTGATTATAATTGGTGCAGAAAGCTTAAAAAATGATTCATAAATGCTTGAGTTTTCTGCCAATGGCGGGTTAAGTTTAGAGGACATAAATTGATGGAGGCCGGTCCAAGCTTAAATTACCCCCGAGTGGCTTTAATTCACAGTACTGATCCCTGCGGAAAACTGATTCTAATAATCTTAAGTGGATAATTTATTTTGTTTATTTATTATTGTGTCAAAGTTACGTGAACAAATTTAAATTGAATTTGACGTGATGCAATCTACAGCTGCAACCACCGATGACCCGAAAATTCTTATAGATTGACCTCTCTGGTTCTTGTTGCCCCCTTGTCCACCAAGGAACGCCCATCAGTTTGTTTGAAAAGTCACCAGAGGGAAAGGCATCTTTTCCGATAGAAGTTTTGTTATTGTGTCGGCGTCGTTATGTTATAAAAAATCAATTGGAATTTAATTTTTTTAATAATTGTATTAAAAATTAAAAATTTTAATTGAATATAATTATTAAATATTAAATAAATTATAATTATATAATATAATTAATTTAATAACGGTGTTAATTTACATATTTTTTATGTTAATAGTGGTATTAGATTGACCTCTGTGATTCTCTGTTACTCTCCCTTGTCGACCAAGGAAAGACCGTCAGTTTGATTGGCAACCGACCAACCGTTTAATTTTCCACACAGATATTTAGTAAAATTTGCGGTCTCTTTTTCACTTGACAGTAGGAACGTAACCAATCATTAACTTACAGTTGAAAGGAGAAAGCAAAACTACAGGTGACTCTGATCAGTCGCCTTCGGTGGCCACAATCATGTCTAGTTCTAGGAAGTTTCCTCCAGTCCTTGATCATCGTTATTCGTTATAAAAGGAGATAGAGGTAGGCTTTTATGCTTGAGCCAGAAAGCAGAGCCAAGAAAAAAACATATCGCTAAAGATGGAGAACAATTTTCCTCTCCATGTTTGCCATGCCAATACTTTGTCAATCATCACAAACAGGTTACATGCACTCTTCCATTGCATAGCTATTGCTTTCCTGGTCTACTATCGGCTCTCTTTTCTCTACCAAGAAACCAGATCCGCGCCAATTATAGCGTGGCTTCTAGTTTTTGCCTCTGAGCTGCTTCTGTCCTTTATATGGCTCCTTGGCCGAGCTTATCTCTGGCATCCGGTTTCTCGAACTGCGTTTCCAGAAAGATTGCCGGAAGATGATAATCTTCCGGCAATTGATGTGTTTATATGCACTGCAGATCCAGAGAAGGAACCTACTATTGGTGTGATGAACACTGTACTATCAGCTATGGCACTGGATTATCCGCCGGAGAAACTTCATGTGTATTTATCCGACGATGGAGGTTCTCCTACAACTGTACATGGAATGCGGGAGGCTTATAGGTTTGCAAAATGGTGGCTTCCCTTTTGCAAGAGGTACCGAATCAAGACAATATGCCCGCAGGCTTATTTTTCTGAAACAAAGAAGGATGATACAAATTTTGGTGATGGTGAGTTTACAGCAGAGAAGAAGAAGATTAAGGTTTGTTGAATTGAATTATTTTGCTATTATCCAAAATTTCAAATGTAGAATTGTACTTAAAAATAACTTAAAAGGGAATTAACATGGTTATTGATTTGCTATTTTGGTACAGGAAAAATATGAGATGTTTGAAGAAAGTGTAATGAAGGCTGTGGAAGATGGAGAACATGGGAACATACGAGATCACTCTACTTTCATTGAGGTTAACTCTATTATCATTTTCTATATACAAGTTATTTCATTTAAAATACCCAATTCAATTAGATTTCAACAGGTAATGCAAGAGCAAGGAGATCATATTCACATGCCTCTACTTGTTTACGTTTCTCGCGAGAAGAGGCCAGATCATGCACATCATTTCAAGGCTGGTGCACTCAATGTTCTTGTATGAGTCTCTCTACAAACCCCTCAAGGTTATGCCTTTATATATGAATGAATGTAAATTCTCATAGTAACGTTGTTAATTAATGCTTGCAGCTTCGAGTCTCTGGTGTAATAAGCAATTCTCCCTACATACTAGGGCTAGACTGTGACATGTACTGCAATGACCCAACTTCAGCTAGACAAGCAATGTGTTTCCACCTTGACCCAAAAATCTCTTCCTCCTTAGCATACGTTCAGTTCCCTCAGAGATTCCATAATGTCAATAAGCATGATATTTACGATGGCCACTTAAGATCTGCATATCGGGTAAGGAAATTAAAGCCTAATATCAGGTTAACTATGATAATATTTAAGCAAGACAACACATAGAAGCACAAAATTAGTAATCATATAGGCATCTAACTGTTTCACTATATATGTATTCTGCATCCAAGGTACAATGGCAAGGCATGGATGGTCTAAAGGGACCAGTGTTATCCGGTACAGGCTATTATATTAGGAGAGAATCATTATATGCCAGTACTACAGAAAAAGGTATCTCCAATTAAGAGCTGTTTTGAAAGATTGAACGAGTTGATTGATTTTGAGAATGCCAAAAAAGACCGAAATTTCCTCCTTTTTCTGATTGGTTATGACTTGTGTTTCTAATTATGCAGCCATGAATGACTGTCGAAGAATGAATATAGTAATCGATCATGAATTTATTTTGATGTTAATAATCAGGAATTGACCTTGCGGAACTTAAAAATTCTTTTGGCGAATCCAATGTATTCATCAAATCGTTTCGTGATAACTACAAGCACAACATTGTCAATGCCAGGCACTTTACCAGCACATTGCTGCAGGAGACCAACGTTTTAGCCTCCTGCACTTACGAATACCAAACAAAATGGGGTGAAGAGGCAAGCTTTTAATATGTCAGCTTAAAGAGAATATACCATGTTTTCTATCATTATACTATGAAATAACGTAACATAACGTTACATCTCTCCTTGCTTTTGATATCAGGTGGGTATGTTGTATCAATCTGTTGCGGAAGATTTCTTCACAGGTTTTATCTTACATTGCAAAGGCTGGACATCAACATATCTTACCCCCTCGAGGCCACAATTTCTGGGTTCTTCAACGACAAATTTGAATGATCTACTGACTCAAGGCACCAGATGGGGCTCTGGATTGGTTGACGTTGGTATCTCAAGATTCTGTCCTTTACTATATGGACCGTCAAGAATGTCCTTCTTTCATAGCATGTGTTATGCAGAACTCTCTCTTTTCCCTCTCTTTTATTGCTTGCCTCTATGGTGTTTCGCTACTGTCCCTCAGTTGTGTCTTCTAAATGACATCCCCTTGTACCCTGAGGTAACAACATATGCCAACAAAGCCTTCAAATGCATCTGATTGCTATGAAATATTGTTATCTGAGTTATGCTTTCCATTTTATCACAGGTTTCGAGTTCATTCTTCGTGGTGTTTTCATTGATTTTTCTATCGGCCATTTCTAAACATTTGCAAGAGGTCCTTTCAACAGGAGGCTCAATCAAAACATGGATTAATGAGCAGAGGATGTGGATGATGAAGTCCGTCACAGCTCATTTCTACGGAAGTATGGACGCCATTCTGAAAACGCTTGGCTTGAGAAAAGCCAGTTTCTTACCAACTAACAAGGTTTTGGACAACGAACAAGTCAAAAGATACGAAATGGGTAAATTTGATTTTCAGGCATCCACATTGTTTCTTGTCCCAATGGTTTCTCTGGTAATATTGAACATGGCAGCTTTCGTTGGAGGAGTTTTCAGAATGATTGCTGCTGGCAACTGGGACAAGATGCTTCTGCAAGTTCTGCTCTCGTTCTACATCTTGATTATCAATTTTCCAGTTGTTGAAGGGATGGTAATCAGGAAGGACATGGGAAGAATTTCACCATCAATCATTCTGTTATCGACTCTCTTTTTCATTATTTTCTTGTTCTTGGGATCTCTCACAGTAATGAGTATTCATTGAAAATTCTGGATAAAAACTTACATATATTTGGTGAACGATTTTTAATTACATGTAATATTGGGTATCACCAGATACCACAACATGCTCTCTGTTGTTGATCAACTATTTTAAGTTATGCTAAAAATTTAGATCAAAATAAAATTTTAGCATTATTGTCGGTAAACATTCACTCAATCACACTGTTTTTGGAACGTGTTTAAATAAATATAGATGTTGAGAAAGTAGAAGCATCAGTCTGCTTGAACTGTTAAACAGTCACCTGTAACTGTAATGGAATCCCTCACTCTTCATTTCTGCAAACCGAGCAAATTTTCGGCTATCATCAACCGTTCGTGTTCTCTCCTCCATGCCATAGTCTTAACGGGAATTACTTACTAGACTTTCCTCATTTCGATCTGCCTCATCATTTCAAAGCTGGTTCTGTCTCTTATTTGGCTTTTAGCTCAAGTTTATCTGCCTCATCATTTCAAAGCTGTAGCACCCAATGTTCTTGTATTTCTCTGTCCCTCGAGCTCTACCTGTTTATCTTTCTGATATCTGTGCGTGCTAATGCACATGAAGTATATAAGAATTTGCTGCCATTTTTGCAGCTTAGAGTCTCCAGCATGCTTAGCAACTCCCCTTGCATATTGGTATTAGATTGTGACATGCACAGCAATCACCCAAGAGCTGCAAGGCAAGCAATGTGTTTTCATCTTGAACCAAAAATCTCCCCCTCGTTGGCTTTTGTCTTCCCCTAGAAATCCCACAATATTAGCAAGGGTGACATTTACGATAGCCAGTTGCGAACAATATTCGTGGAATGTTGGTGAAAATCTTGGTCTTCCTACAATTTTCATATGAATCAATACTTTAAACTGGCACCTTATCTGCCAATTAAGGTATGCATGCACCAAATCACGGTTCCAATCTAATCTTAATTAGAGCCTAGCTCATTCAGCTGTGAACTTCTGAATTCTGAGTGATTTCGTTTGATCTTTAACATAGAAGGTGACAGTTCGAATCCCGTTTCAGGCAAGATGGCCAGGTATGGATGGACTTCAGGGAACGGCGTTGTCTGGAACTGGATTTTTACATGAAGAGAGAAGCATGATATGGAAACTATTCACCTGAAGGTATGCCCATTATCCTAATCTACCAATATGTTGCTGCAAGTCCTCATTCCGAGCAAACATACATAACCAGTTTATTCAGACTCCGTAAATGGAACTAAGATTTTAATTCCTTGTGATCGTAAAGTTCAATGAAATTATTTGGAAGCAGAGCAAAGTTGGGATATGCAGGACATATCTTATGGCAACTCTAATCAGAAAGGTTTGATTAATTTGGCATTCTATTTTAACCAAAACATGAAGCTTGGCTAAGCGTTTAGTCACCTAGAAGCATGACAACTTTTTCTGTGCCCTCCGCGCGAATTCGATGCTCGCAAAAATGCACTTGCATTCAACAAATATGACAGTATCCTGGGTTCTGAAATCAATCTTATGCATCTTAGCTACTGTCACAATTATCAGCCCTATTCATCCTTTTACATATCATGGAACATATTCGTTAATGTCTTAATGATTAAATTAGTCAGCCGTAAACTGCTTTTGTATTTTGATTCAGATCTGTTTCATCTGAAAAAATCTTTTGGTCCTTCAAATGGGCTGATCATTTCTCTTCAACCTGGCAACCAACAAAACATCATGGACAACGACACTTTGTCAAGCACACTGCAAAAGGAAGCCAATTTTTAGCCTCTTACGCCTATGAGAAAGACACACCATGGGGAAAACAGGCAAACGACCTTGGCGTAACAAAGGTATCCATTATTGCTATTAAGTATTGTGTCATTAAAACACCGTCTTCAGCTTCAATCCAGATAGATTTGTCGTACAACTCTGTGTTAAAAGATTACTTTACCGGATTCATTTTACACTGCAAAGTGTGGAAATCTGTCTTATGCAAATGCAATCCATCACAGCCAGAATTCTTAGGCGAAGCTACGACAAGTTTGAATGACACAATGGTTCAAGGTACAAGATGGAACTGCGATTTGATTGAAGCCACCTTCTCGAAGTTCTGCCCTCATATTTATGGACTATCAAGAAGACCTGTACTTCAAACCATGGGCTATGGCTACTTTGCATTCAGCCCTTCTATTCCTTGCCCTTGTGGTGTTTAGCTAATGTGCCTCAGCTATGTCTTTTGAATGGAACTCCAGTAGACCCCATGGTAACTATGATTTAAGTCACAGCTTCATTAATTTTCGTCTTAGATTATCTAGCAGCATGTTCGTCTCAATTAAGGTAATTTATAGATAACTTGTAGTATAGATAGGTTTAAAAGCATGTGACATTCCACTCTTCTATACAGGTTTCAAGTCCATGGTTTATGATATTTTCATCTATTTTCCTATTTTCCCTTCTGAAACATTCGGAGGAGGCTCTCATAACAGGCGGTTCAGTCCTGACACGATGGAATGAATTTGGATGATAAAATCATTCACTTGCTATTCCCATGGAACTTTAGATGCCATCCTGAAGTGTTTTGAAATGAAACAGCCAAATTTTTTGCTGACAAGTGAAGTTTCTGTCGTATTACACCAGTAGAGTAAATTCAACTGCCAAGTGTCAACCAACTTGCTTGCTCCTTTGGTTACCTTAGTCCTATTGGACATGATTGCCTTTGCCGGAGGAATTCGAAGAATGGTCATTTCAGAAAGCTGGAACGAGATGATAGGACAAATTATCCTCTCATTTTACATCTTAAAAATGAATTGGCCAATAATTGAAGGGATGACATTGAGGAAGGATAAAGGGAAAGTTCCACCTTCCGCTTCCCAATTATCTCTTGTTCTCTCTATCATATTCTTGTGATTGAGCCCTCAAAATCTCGTACCCTTAAAGCTTGTCAAATAACGAAATGTTGTCATTTAGATGAGAAATCATTGAAATTATGTGTTCATTCGTCTAAATTTTCTCCTAATGCTGAAATAGAAGATGCCCTATTAACTTCTTGTTGCTTTCTATTCATGCCGGTACAAGTAACTGCACTTAAAATTCTGATTTTATGTAAACACTGTTTGGCTACTGAGAAAGTAAAACCAAAAAACAGAGATTTGTATTGACTTTTCTTATTCAATCTATCAAAAATGATCATTGAGCTGTACGTACTTAAGCCACGAAGGCTAATTAACTAACCTTAACCACCTCACGTGCATGATTCAAGAATCAGAAACTACCTAGAACAGATTAACTAAATAATATAGCCGTAAATCCTACTCATTGCCAACTATACAAATGCCACATCAGTTCCTGAATTAGCTTCACAACTCAGCTACAAGCAAGCTCAATTATCCAGCTTCATTCAGCTGCAACTTCTCAGCTTCACACATAACATAGAAAACTGCTCTGTTTCATCATTTATCATTCCATTGAAATACACAATAAGCGAATTGGGCGAAAAATTGCATGATTTTGGCGCTTATTGCTTTCTCTCCTATATCACCACATACACTACCGCGAGGGGCTTGCTTCTTCATGACCGAGATTTTTAGTCATTGATGAATCTGTGGGTGGAATTTTAATGAAGAAGATTTCGAACTCGACCCAGTATTTACCACAATCCCAACCGAGTCAACAGAAGATTCCATTGTAAAAAAAAAAGTTCGATTTGGCGGTGAAACCTTCATTCCTGACAAGCAAACAAGTGATCGGTCGGTAACTCCGGCGAGTCAAATTCAGGTTCACCGGGAAGCGTAGATGGGGGGGAAACTCAAATGGCTGTTCATCTAGAAACTGAATCTAGCAATAGGGAGATTAATGAAAACGAGAATATTGAAAGTGGCGCTGCAANTTGTTGGCAATTTATTTGAAACTAGTAATCGTGTTTATTAATTTATAATTAAAATAAAAATAAAAATAAAAATAAATTATTTATTTTAATTATAAAAATAAAATTAAAATAAAAAAATTATTTTAAATTACTACAATATTCTTAATTGTTGTTGTTTAATTATAATAATAGTGATTATTATTATTTAAGAAATTATATTTATTAATAATTTATAATAATAATAATAATAATTTTATTAATAATAACTATAAAAATATAAATAAAAGTAATATTAATTATTATATTTTTATTTTTATAATTAATTCTAATTTTTATATTTTTAATTAAAATAAGTAACAAAATAAGATATTAAATTATTAAATAAGGGTAACATACTTAATTTTAAGAATAAAAAATTTTATTTTTAAAAGATTAAAAATTTTATTTTCAAATTTTTTTAAAATTAATTTTTTATTTTAATACTTAGAATTCACTGATTTTATTTTTATTTTTATTTTTATTTTTATTTTAACGCATAAATATAATATTTATTCGGATTTAATTCCGATTAAGTAAACACACCAGGTAAAACAACCTAAAGGCTGGACTGAGAATCAGTGGGCAGCCAACCCAGTCAACTCGAAGCTGCACCACCAATCACAACCTTTGCCGTACTTCAGAATAAAAAAAAAAAAAAAGCTACAGCTATTAGTACTACTACCACTGCAAAAATCCGTGTGACTTTCTTTCGCAAACCACATAATTTCGCAGCCAATTAAATCCCTTTTGATAGTTTCCATGGTGTTTGCAATAGGTTAACTTTTCCATGGTTAAAGAGAGAAAGAGAGGGAGAAGACTGATGAAATGTTTTTTCAAACGAGAGCTAAACATAAGCAATGGTAGCAGCTGAAAGTTTGATGAGACAGAAACCAAATGGGATGCAAATGCTTTCAGAAATCAGCTTGGCTAACTGACAACTTCAAACAAAAGAACCCATTTGGCCCACGATCTCGCTTTCATCTTTGTCTTTTCTGTCATGCATAAACATGGCAATAATCATCCATTAAATTGGCTCAAGCTTCAGCCATAGCCATGAATGGAAGAGACGGCAACTTGTTGAACTGCGGGTAAACACTGCAATTTCGGCTGCATAACCTTGTAAAATCACGGCCTTATATAGCATCGCATGCACGCACCTAATTGGCTACTACTCTTGCAATAAATCTCAGCTAAATGTAGCGTGATCTTTTGTCTGAATGATTTCTCTGATCAAACTTACTCTCTTCCTCGCTTTAAAATGGAAAAGAAAAATCTGGAGTGCACTGAGATATCCTTTAATGAGATTCTTAAATCTAAGCTTTGTGTTTGAATGAAATAAAGTTGGCTAGAGCTGCAGTGCCGACATCTAAGCCTACGATCTAATTCTCTTTTGTTGTGCACACTGGAGATGCAAATTTATAGTGCAAAGTTAAGACAAATTGGATGGCTAGCGCAACTTTTCGCCATTTGTGAACAGGAAGAAATGCAATTGGATCATTTGTTTGTTATTATAGATAGATTTTCTCTTAGAAACCCTCGTTGATATAGGCCAGAGACAAAATTCTTTACTAGTGTGATTTGGTGTGATTATTACAATAGGTATATGTTGAAAAATTGATTAATAGCTATATGGCTTCAAACATGTGAATGTGTCCTAGCACGTGGTAAAATGACAACATCATCAGTAAAACAAAGAAAAGAACAAATAGTTTCCAGTGACTGGAGCATACGCTTAATTCACATGCTTGTGTATGTGGCCAAGATTAGAAGAAATTACATGTATGGGAACAACAATGAACTGCCATTCATCAATCAAATCACGACTCATAATTAACTTACACAAAATTTTGTTATTAATTATTGTTGTCTCCATTTTTGTAGAATAGATTCCTCGGTCCCAGCTTATCTTTTAAAATGAACTGTTATTCATGAAAAATATGTATGAAGCTCCTTTGTTTCATCTTAAGTTTTACTTGACTGTCAACGAGTAAATACTTAGATATTTCCTCGAATCAAGAATTTATCTTTAATTCATGCATCTCTAATATTGTTACAGACTCCAGAAATTAGAGTCTGTGAATTTGAAATAAACAGGGAGTCAGAGGGGCAATTGAGATTAATTGCAGTTCTTCTACTTCTTGTCAGTGACATGGATGGATGTCTATGATAATCCTCATTAACTATTAATTAGGTTTTAATGATGAATGAGCGTTGTGGGACATGACGGAAGAAAAAATCGTGTCGATGCTTATTTACGCTCCATTATGAATAGCATGAGCTCGTTGACATGCCTGGATACAACCAATAAGATTGGGACAAGTCTTCAAGCTTTTTTAACGGTGCCCATCTATCATTTAACTCTTCCGCTTATTTAATAACATTACAATTTTATATAAGTATTATAAAAGTTGGAAGTAAAAGAACATTTCGTACATCTGTTTAGATTTGACAAAAAGCAGTATAACCCGGCAGAACGAGGTTCTGCGAATAGGATTCTGCAGAGATACCCTCCAATGGGATTTCAGCCTCAGGTTTAGAATTTGATGGGCTCGCCTGAAAACTAAACAACTAGCCGTAGAGAGAACCAAGACACGAATTTGTATATTTGATATTTCTCAGGTCGGTTTCTTCTCTCTATTTCAACTTTTTAGATGTGGCTTTTAATTTTTCATTATTTTTTTTTTGTTTTTGGGGATTCAGTTCTCCCTTTATAATTGAGATGATATGAGCTAGATAGTTCTTGTCTCTTTGACCTTCCTAGGTCTGACTAAGCCAAAAAGCATCCATGGAGAGTAACCGTACGAGTAACTGCAGCTTGAAAGACCAGAAAATTGGCAGTAAAGACATTAAAGACAGCAACAAAAATGATCAGAACAGTAGCAACAAGCTCAGTGATTTGTGGAACGCTAACAGCCAGAGCTATGGAGAAGAATATCTCAGCGGGTTTTCATGGCCACCAAGATCTTACACTTGCAGCTTCTGCAAAAGAGAATTCAGATCTGCTCAAGCTCTGGGTGGTCACATGAATGTTCACAGAAGAGACAGAGCCAGGTTGAGGATGTCACCGCCAAGGGATGGTCAGTACACATTTCTCAATCTTGACCTTAAACCTAACCCTAATTGCTCTACCCCGCCCTTGGTGTCTCCTCCTTTCACTGGCACGTTACCTTCTTCGATTTCTCCACCTCTTTCTTCTTTATCTTCTCCATCTTCTTCTTCTCCGAGTGAAATGAGGAAATGGGGTATGGACGGTACCCTAACTGATCCTCTAAGCCCAAAAGATTCGGAGAAAAAGAATGCAAAGTCTTTTTGCGGGTTGGAAGAATTCGATGATTTCACAGAAGAAGATGGATGTAAGCTTTCAAAGAAGGCTGAGATTGTTAGGTTGGACTTACAAATTGGTCTAATCAGTGACTCAAAGGAGGATTTAGATTTGGAGCTTCGATTGGGCTACTAAATTCTGCTGCTATATCAACAAATATCAGCAGCCTGTAGTTGGCCCACTGCACCAGTTTCCGATCATTTCGCATTTGTATTAACTAGTTCAATTTCAACCCACTCATGAAGAAGCATAGAGATTTGTAGGAGATGCTTCAGTGTAACATCTCGCAGCCAAATGCGTTGATGACACCATCTCTCATCAAGTCCAGCACTATATCTGTTTTAATTTTCAGTTCATAGTTACTGAATGAAATTTTCATATTCCATAATCTCTCTCACATGGCGGTGGGAAAAATGCGTCTAGATTTTACAAATATGCAATTGTTCATCTAATTTATTTTGCGCCATGATGACATTGTTTTTTGAGTTTTAACAGGTATATCAGAGAGAGAGAGAGAGAAGAGAGGACGGCTTTTTTTTTTAACCTGTCAAATAGCTTCTTCATTTTTGAAAATAAGTTCTTGATTTTTCTTCTTTTCTGTAGTAATTATTGATGCTAGAATCTAGTGGATGGCTGAAACCAGCCTATGGTGTTCTTGAATGGAGCATATGAAAAACGAAGAAATCGAAAAAAATTTACAAGATAAAATAGAGTAAAAGGGTCTCTTGGGCTTGCTATAGCAAGGTGGTTTGCAACCTGCCTAACCAAAAGAAGGCTGACCTGAGAGAGCAGCGACACGCTAAATATCATAAAATAATTAACTGAGATACGAAGTAATCGGAAGAAGATGAACAAATAAACTGGTTTTCAACCAGCTGCCTAACCAAAACAAGGGTGACTTGTGAAAACGATAAACAATTAAACTGAGATACTTTGTTGAAATAATATATGAGAGAAATGAATCGCATGTGATGTATGCTTTCTGGCATTGGTATAAAAAAATGTAAATAATTACGAAGAATTTAAACACGAGAAAACAAATTTATAGGGCCACAACTGATCAGATATTACCCTGTATTCTTCATCTTTCCCTCAAATTTATCGTTTAGCCTTGCCTCAAAACTTGATAAGGTCGCAATTGGTACGAAGATACGTTCTGGAATATGCATGTAACATAATGGGAAAAAGTGACATTGATTAGGTCATGTTCCATAAAAGCACAACTCTTTGTTTGAATTGATGGAACAATTGTTAAATGTTTCATGGAAATCAAAACCGACAACCACAAAAAAATGAACAAAATTAACTTCCTTAACTTTTTTGACGAGTCTTTTTCTTCACATTCATCTCATATATGTTGTGCATTATTACAGTCATGATAGCAAAGCATTATTGAAAAACCCAAGTTCCAATGCACAATTCATCATGATTGTACACTACAAAAGAGAACAAGAGAAATTCAATTAAAAACATAATGCCATTGATTTTCTGGCTTGTTAACTATATGAGAATTTATAACAATCAGTAAGCAGGCCAACTACCCATTCACACCTGCTCTTATTGATCCAAGTTCCAACACTTGTTCATGAGCTAGCAATCTTTTTGTAACTAGCCAAAAGCAATTGTACCATTTCATCCATGATCTTCTATAGAGATAAACAAGAAAACAAGTATGCATAAGAATAATGAGCTGCCATACAAAGTCTTATAAGAAGCCAAACAAAGATTTTCATTGAAGTAAAATTGCTCAAATAAAAGTTACACGAGATAAATGTAAGCAATATTTATGAGATGGGTGGGGTTGCAATATTGTGATTGATAAGATAAGAAAGGAAAAAAGAAAGAGCACTAGCAATGAGTGATATACATGTTATTTTATAAAAATGGGGTCCTTTGGTTTTTTTCCGAAAAGCTAATGGGTTTGCATGTTCCCGACAGTATCTGGTTGTCAAATGGTATGATGGCATTTCCTCAAAAGAGAATGAGAGGTTTTGTTTTGGTCAGTTCAAAGCCATTACACAGAACTGGGAGAACCCCAAACTCTTTCCCAATGTGGCAGTCAGTCTCCCAACACGCACATTCACATACTTACAAACCTTCCCCACGCAATTCCCCATGTCCTCATCTCTCTCATTTAAACTCAGTACTAGTTCTAATATCTATGTGTTTTTACCTCCTACCTCTAGCTGTGCTAGATGTTACTCATCCTTTTGATAAAAGGGCACCCACTCAAAACTGATTTTCTGTTTGAGTGAACCACTGCGTTTTGTGCCTTCCTCGTGACTCTTTTGATTGGAATTACGAAATTGCTATAGATCTTAACTTCATCGACCTTTATGATAAAAAAAAAAGGGAAAAGAATGACTTCTCTGTCAAACATGTGAAATTTATTTTATAATAATAGTAATGAATTGTTCTATCTAATACGTGAAATTTACTTTGTGAAATAATACTTTTACATCAATACAATATGACATGCAGATACCAATTGACACCTTAAATGTACCAGAGAGTATAAAACTTTTACCTCATGTTGTTTATCATTACACATGAAAGCCCTTTTAGATGGCGATTTTGATCAATTCAAACAGAACCATTACATGCCTGCTTAAGAAGCATTTCCAAATATTGTTTATGACTGCAATCTCGTAAAAAATCTATTAATTAACCACCACCAGATCATGAAATATAAAATTCATCAGGACCGTCTATTTCGTTCATCTCCTTTGTGATAATCATGCAAGAATAACAAAATCCGTATTTAACAAGCAAAGTCTAGGAAATCTAAGGCCATGCATCTAGGAGACATGTAATAGCTTTCATCACATTTTCATTCTACTCAGTAATTATCAATAACTGATACTCTACGACTTTACCACATCTATGTTGCTACTGTCACGAAACCATATTTCACAAGGTGTGAAAACAAATGCTTAGTTTAATTTACAAGTCACAGTCATCCTTTTGATAACAAATGCTTCTAAATACAACAAGGTAATATTGCGTGTAAGAAAGTCTAATAACTTTGCGATATTAGTATTTCTTTCTTATTTTTTGCCGATCGTGTAGCATCAATCAGCATGCATGTAACCTTGTACAATCGGTCACAGACATATATATATATATATATATGTATGTATATGTATCTTTTGTTTTACTTCTAATTATTGCATTTACACTATAGCTTATCAAAATCGAGTCATTTCCAATTTTGTTAGTTACTCGATAGTTTTGCCAAATTTAAGGTCTATTTGATTAAATATCACAAGTATAACACTATAAAGTGCTTACCATTATAAAATTAATTACCTTTAATAGTATTAACCAAGCTAGGCATAGAAATATTTTAAAGAAAAAGGTTAATTGGTTTCTTTTTCACACGATGGGATGGAGCAAATTAAGGCTATAAACCTACATATAAGACTAGTAATTACCAAATAAATTCAAAGATGTGTCATAGTTAAAGACTGAGATTAGGAACTTAGCTGGTATCGCATAATATAATTAAGGTAACTAGGAAAGTAATGATTACATATAGAGCTACCCTATCACAACCCTAATTATACCTTTATTACATGCATACAGATATATATCATTGCCAAAAACGAGAAAATATATAAAGTGATGGAAATTAAAAATGAGAAATGAGGATGTAATCGAAAAGGTCCCCACACATGGACAGTGATATTAGAGAGAAAAATGGTGGAGACAACTAAGATGGAGGAGAAGTAACCGAAGGGTTATTTTAGTGAAAATTGAAGAGAGAAGAGGGATGGCATAAAGGGAGGGAAACCCAGTCGGCGCACATCAGCATCTTGCTCACGTATTCTTTATTAATTATTCTTTCACTAATTCTCTTGTACATTGCTTTCAGTAACGCATGGAGTTCAAGTAATTCACGCCAGATGACCATTCTATTGATGCTTTTGATAGATTCGTTTTTCAAGTAATTATCAACTTTAATTTATTTATTTAACTAATTAAAATAATATATTACAAAAATTAGTAAAAATAAATAAATAATTTTAGTGTAGTTTGAATTTTCAATTCTAAATTTACAATATCTAAGTCTAAGGAAAATAAAATAGTTTGAATTTCTAATTCTACATCCACATGGCCACTTTTTGAGAAAATAATTTGTTGAGAAATTAAAATAATCTAGACATCAATGAATTTGTACAAAACTATAGACTCACTCTTTATGTTATTGCCATTGTGTTCAATTTCTAAGTACTCATTTAGCAAAATCCTCTCATTTTGGTGTCATTAGATTCACTTCAATTTAGTGAGATCTTCTAAGTTTGATGGCCTTAAACTCTCTTCAATTAATTCAACAAACTCCTCAAACTTGATTCTGCGAAACTCCCTTCAACTATCATAAAATTCTTCTTTTGAAGAATATCTTTTATCTCCTGAATATCAATACAAAAATGTCTTTAAAACAACTAATAGACCAACTCTTTAAGTTTAACAAAACAAAAATTATAAGAATTACTAAATTGTTTTCGCTTTAAAGTATAGATAAATACATGAACAATTTAGAAGAACAAAAGAAGACAAGAAAACAAAAATCACACACAAGACTTTATGTAGGTGTGTTTTTAAGGCTTGCCTCTATTATGTAAATAAATAGATATTTATAGTGAAACATAAGTCTTATTTTAAGAAGATTTTTGTTTCTTAAATTTAAACGGAGTAAAATTTTCTAAATAGGAAAAAAAATATTTATAAATTAAAACGTCTTGCTTTACCATGATTCAAGTTAATTATAAATCAAAATATTCTCTTTTGAGTTGTAGAATTGTTAATTATAAATTTTCAAGTTAAGCTTGATGTTCATATTCAACTAAAATAACTAAAAATGTGAAGATTTAAACTGGTACATTCAAAATAAACCCAGCTTGTAGCAACAAAATTTGCAGCAAAATTCTATTTTCAAAATAGACTGAAAAGCTTTAATGCAAGTATCTATAATAATTTGCCATAAGCTGCCAATTTTGAAAATCTTATCAACTTTGATAATCATATTATTTGCTAATTGTAAATATATTAATTAAAATTGTGCAAATATTTATATTCAAATTATGCAATTTCTACCCGTCTTGTGAGAATGATCTATCACACATTGAAAACAAAAACTTACACTTGGCTATAGATTTTCAATAGCATATATGTGATGTGTTTAGTGATATTTTCAATGAATTCGGAATATTAAGCATGTGTAGATGATGTGATGTTGTATATTTGTATTTTATTAAATTTTAAATTTTTTGTATAATTATTTATTAAAAGAAAATCATATAATTTCCAATACAAAGAATTAAGTAAAATAATTGGTGTAACTCTTGTGAAAGTAATCTTTTCCAACTCCAATGTATTTCATAACTCCTTTTTCCACAAAAAAATGAAATTTAAGGCATGTTTGATTTAGAAATTAAATACAACTTTCTATTTTTAAAATAAAACCAAAATTTGAGTTGGGCCAAATATAAAAATGGGCCCTAAAACTTCTGCAAGCCCAACTAAATTCTTAGAATCATCTTTTCAATCATCGTATGATCATCAATCAATCTGTTTCCGTGGATCCCATGGTCCCCACCACATGCTAGTTTTTACCATTTAAAAATAAACAATGAATTGAAAAAATTTCAGAGTTGAAAAGGTCACTTGTGAATAAGAACAAACTGCGAAACGACACGTAGTAATATAGAACTTCATAGTTGGTGGCCTTTGGACAACTTAGGGCCGATGACGAGGCAGTTTATGATTGATGATGGCTTTGAAAGCAAAAGGCTTTGTCTATTATTTGCTTTTAAATTTATTTATTTCTTTGTTTTTCTTTATTTAAAAGTTGGCTAGCAATAGCATTAGCCAGCATCGCATTGAAACAAAGACAACATGTCACCTTGCTTCTATTATGTCAAATTTCACAGACCAATTTGTAGTTGAATTCAAGATCAAACTTATTAAACTATTTATTACTTTTTAGTGCAACTATGCCTTCTAGATTGAATCCGGCCTGATTAGAACTGTCCAAGCGAGTTAGGAGGGTTCGATCAAACAGCAATGTCATTCAACGGCAAAGAATATTATTGTGAACTGGCAGTAAGCATAGCATGCAGTAGTCCAGCACTTACGTTGTTGTCATTGACGCCCTTCTTCCATTTGTCCAACAATGTTTCTTCTTATAATTACAATTAGCATTGCAATTGATTGTTAATGTATGCATTAGCCGTTTCGATTAGAGGGCATGGTCAATTCTTGCTTAATTAATCTGATTCTGCCGTCTCAAAATCGAAGAAGAACCAGCTATATGAACATTCAGCAGTTCACTACAAGACATTTGCGTTAGAGACATTGGATTGAGAACCAATTAATGGGTAACATCAATTCTTCCCCTTCTTTATCTCTACGATTAGATTATATATTATGCACTGTGAGAGCCAGTTGTTTAGTTGGAGGTGACTTTGCATTAACTGAATAAGACTGAGACATATGGATAATTTGGATATGAGGAATTGATGCTTGAGTGATGTTGATGTATATACAGCTTTTGCCTTGAGCTCAAGTATAGCTTAATTACCCTAGATAGAGCATGCAATATGTTCACGCGATAGTGCCCCAAAATTTTTTCGAAAGAAAGTAAATGTCATATGATATTTTCTCTCATTTCAACAAAATAAGAATAACAAATAGAATCATCTTCAATTTTATAATTATTTGTCTTGATGCTTAGTTAGACTATAGTCTTTACTATCTAAATTGACACAGATTGGTTCAATTTGGTTTAAATTTTACTGAAAAAATTAATTCTTATAAATTTAATACTAAATTAAAATATTAATTAAAATAGAACCAAAATTAAATCGAATAAAAAATTTATCAAATTGTTTTATTTTAATTGTATAATTTAATTTTTAGTTTATATTTTTCTAAACATTAATTTAATTTTTACATTTTTTTATTTTTATTGAAGGATAAATATTTATGATATATATAATTAATAAATTTAACAAATAAAAATACATCACAAGTATTTTTATAATTTAAAGTTAAAATTTTAAATATTTTCATTTTTTTATCAAATTTAATTTTTTAAATTTAAAATTGAATCATAATTTTTAAAAAAAAAAAACTTTAAAAGCGTGAAAATAAAACCAAATTGGACCGAACAAATTGGCCTCGTCCAATTTTCGGATTCTTTATTTTTTTTTTATTTTTGAGTACTATGCATTACCATAGCTTATTAATGAGATAGCATTCACACATGGAAGAAAATTCACTATGAAATATAGGATATTAATTCTTATGCAGCAGTAGTACTAAAATTGTAGAAACTGTATAACTTATGCTAATTGAGGCCATAAAAGAACAACCACATTAAAAAAAATGAGAGATAATATTCAAATATATAAAAAATTCAACAAGAAATACATAATATTAATTCTTATGTAATAATAAATGCCAAATTACAGAAACTGGGTACGTGATGCTGAATACCATAAAGAGAGGGAGACTTGCCAAGGGAAACAACCGCGTTAAGAAGAAGAGCCAATCGGGTACATGAAAGCTACAGAAGCACAAATAGAAACCAAATCAAAGTTGAAGAGGGAGAGAAAGAGAGATCAAAGAGAACAGAAAGAGACAGAGAGAATAAGAGCTGTAAATTTTACCAAAGATGGATCCACACAAAGCCGACTGAAAGCAAAAGTCCAATAGGAAAACGTCAAAACCATTTCTCTCTTAATACCAATACACATAGCACACTATGGTAATGCCAATGTCATCCATTGTCTCTATTTTACTTGACTTTCTCGGCCTTAAAATCTTTCTCTTTCAGTCTTTTCTCTCTCCATCGTCACATGACACTGAGAAACCGAACCTTTTTCTTAGACGGTAAGTGATTGAGATTATTGAGAAATTGTAGGAAAAATTAGGGTTTTGATTATGGAATCCGGTGGGAAACAAGGAAGTTCAGACTCTTCAAGTGAAGAAACTGATCGGCTTGAACAAGTCAAGGAAGACACGGCTACCACCAAACGCTCTTATGAATGCACCTTTTGTAAGCGAGGCTTCACCAACGCTCAGGCTTTAGGTGGGCACATGAACATACATCGCAAAGATCGAGCCAAGGCCAAGCAAACTACTAGTTCCTCGTTTTCAAGCAAACCCATGGCCATGGAGGAAGACTACGTGAATATGAACCCTAGACATCTTGCACCTGCTTCCAGCGATCCAGTTAAGTGCTATCCAGTTTTTGAGGCTCAGAGGAATTATCTCATGTATTACCAACCATCTGCATCTAGCCCTAGACATCCTCATGCTCACAATGACAGCAGTTTTCTTCTTCCAAGGTCGCAGTCTTTGAGCGTGACTGAAGAGCTTTTGGGCGCTAATTTGAGCTTGGGAATCGGCCCGGCATATGTGGAAGATAATGAAGCAAGGAGAGGAATTGTGGAAGAAGATGAACTTGATTTGGAGCTTCGACTGGGTCATAATAGGTAACACATATGCTATTACATACACATATATATATATATATATATATATGTATATTCATATAAAATGAGAAATCATTCAACAAGTTCTATTTGATTGAAGCAAACTTGAACGTATGGAGCTAGCAATATATATTTTTCCTAGTATATATCTGCGTGTGTGTGTGTGTGGGTGTAAAAGGAAAATGCTCCATCATGAAATCATCGGGGCAAAAAGTTTTGGTTGAAGATAGCATTGGCGAATGAAGTCTTCCAGCTTCTTGGCGCAAGTATTTTTCGATCTTGTTTTGATTAACTAATTAGATTGTGCAACTAGTTTACTGTGAGAAGCTCAGGACTGCAGTACTCGAAACGTTAGATGTTACGTTCTTGATGATTTTTTACTTTTCCTTCATAAATATCAGTTTCTGTTGAATTATATGAGAATCTGTCTTGTGATCAGAGAATATGTAGGACTCCGCACCCTTTAATATAATTCTATATATTATGCACACAAATAACGTTTCATTTGTAATTTTCCTTTGAAGAATACTCTTTCATGGTACATGCCAAATAAACTATAGGAGAAAGATCCTTCTTGAAATTGTAATTAGCCCCCTACTCTCTATCAAAGAAAAGGGAGGATCCTTGATTCTTAATTATAATTCTCAGTATGTTTAAATTACAGAAGCCTCGCATTTCAAAGATCAATGTTTTTTTTTTTAAGTAATCCAATATTTTAAACGTGCATTTCATAACAGACCTTCATTCTCCAACTAGCACCATGATATTTCGAAAAAGCAACATTTGCCTCAACTTATAGCTCATTGGTTTGATATATTGTTGAATCTGCATTGTAGATGCTAGACTTTACGAATTCCTTGCGTGTAATTGGTTTATAGTAGTTTCGGTGATTTTTTAAAATATTCTCTTATAATAATTTCAAAGCTATTTAAACCAGTATTCATTGTATAGGTCGCACACAGAAATCTCCTAAGCCTTAATGATCATATAAACATATAGGTTCTTCACGTCATAGGCATTCTATCAATTAAATAGCTCTATCTTCATATTGAACTCAATTATTTTTGGGTTTAGTTAAACCAGCAAGAAATTCTGGTCGATATCATTTAGCTTATTATCACATGTTGAATGATCAAAATGTATGCCTGATGGATCAATCAGCATTTATGTTGCTTCTGTCTAGCATCCTCTATTGCTAGTTGTTAAAGGGAAATCTTCCCCATAATTTTACACACTAAGGCTTATCTGGTGTTCACGTCTTCACTAAAGGCTCTAGCTTAGATGCTAGAGGATTGCATATTGTTATGCATATCTCTAAAGTGTTATCCGAATTTAAATGGACTAATCCGTGCGCTTTTTCCACTTTAGCAATGTCAAACGCCTAGCGGATTGCGAGATATCCCTAGGCATTGTTTTAGGGGTAAGCATATGTGAGAAGCCTTAGCCACCTAGCGATGCATGAATAGTAACAAAATAGACGAGGGATACTTAAATTATCAACTATATATTTATGCTTGAACATTGCATGTGATCATCCTTATTTTTTCTTTTTTCCTGAGCCTATATTTTTTAATTTTTTGTCTAATTGCTATGAGAAATAATATATGGGTACATAATTAGTAAGTACTATCGAGCACTACTTGGAGCCTAGAGCTTCAGAGGGTAAGCCTTCTTATCCAGCATGCTTAATACCATTATCAAGCTGCAAAACAGTAAGTTACCCAGTTGCTTCTTCTCGCATGGTTGACAAAATTGGGGTTATATATAGGGACATTAGCAATATGGAGTTCATGACTGAGGGCTGGCTGCTCTAATAGTCATTATTATTCCTACCATCAAATTGATTTCTTTAGAATTGATGTGTGTTCGTTCAAGAATGCAAGCTTCACAGAGAACTGCATCCAATTTGTCTAATTAATTTACATTTTAATTGATTAAAGTTTCTGTTTCCTACTAATTAAGAATTTTATGAGTTTTGGGAGTTACAACCCATTGGGGTGGATCAATCGTGGGTTTCTAATTACTCCAGGGAGAAAAAGAAAACAAATACACGATAGAGAAATAGAGGAAGAAAATAAGATAGGAAGTAAAAGAAGTAAGTAGAAGAAATTGATCATAACTCGAGAATATAACTACATGTCCTGCATGAAGTTCATTTCCATACAATTAAGCTCCAATCCCACATATATATTTAAGCCTGATGATGAAGATCAGTTGACCAAATCTCAGTAGTGCCCTGGCTGATGTCCAAAAGGAAATATGTAGATGACTTTAGACATAACGATTGTAGCTTTGGGCTACACATTGGGCTAATTGTGGCCCAACCAATGTCTGTTTATGCTTACGCCAGTGCAACACCAGTTAAAAAGAGGGTCCAGCATTTGGTGCCAGCCAGACAAAGAAGCAGCATCCTCGTTACAAGAAACGGCTAGTCATGATAAAAAGCATGTGCTAATAAATAAGTGCCGGTTAGGTCCTCGGCACGCCCACAGATTAGCTTCCAAATGGGCCGTCCTCTGTATAAAACATGTCTGAAACTTCACAGTTCCTAGACTTACATAATTGCAGAAAAATCACTGCGGCCACTGCGTTCCAAAAAGAACTGCCCCACAAAACCCAATAAACCAACGGCAATTGCCCAACCTTAGGCGAGGGCCAGATTATGAGGTTATTTGTCAGTAGTCGCCTTCTTCCGACTGCTGTCAGAAGGCGTAGAAATTAAAAAGGCGCTGCAAACAGAGACAATTAAACAATAAACACCTAAGAGCTCTTTAAATAATTAAATCATTCATTAAACACCCCTTTTTTATGGGTCAATCTATTTTTATTTTCAAGAAGCAAGATTAGTCCATCGTTATCAAAATCCAGCTTCTTGTGGCCAGTTAATTAGGTTGGAATTATCAAAAAAATAATAATAAGCTTAATCTCTTTCCTACAATGTTAATGCTTTTCAAATCTGGGATTAATCATAAACTTTATGCTGTCGAACAGGAATGTGATTAAACAAAACGCTGACTTTTAAAATACGCGTACACATTGAAACCTCATTGGCGCTCCGGTTCACAGCGATGGATTTAATTTTCTGCGGTGACTTAGAAAAACGTATATAATTTGGTTTACCTCTCATATATAGGGCCATAAATCGAAAGCAGAAGTGAGAAACCTTTGAAAACGATGCCTAGCTGCCGACAATTAATCGCACGCCAAATATGAAACCCTCGCTTAGCTAGAGGAAACACATTGGCCCTTCTGAGGAGCGCCTGCGCCCCCGTCCATACCGGCTTTTTACACCTCGGTCAACATATTTTTTTTTTCTTTTTTCCTTTTCGGACGTCTTTATGCTGATTCTTCAAAGTGACGAAGCCTCCACTTTGCCAATGCATTCCGGGAACCAATATGTTTGCCATCATCGTAATTATTCGTCAGCAAGATCGGTGGAAATGGGCTTAATTAAGTGTTATAAATCATGCATCAAACGTCATATATCTTACGTCATAATAGACTATTTAGATTCGGATTACTTGTATTACTTCAAAAAAATTATTGAAAATCAATTAAACAGAATAATATTGGATCAATCATGAACTGAATCTTCTAATAACTCGTCGATTGAAGTCAACCTACAAACACTCCTGTCCCACAACCCATTCATATTTGACAATTACTTGATTCTTTTTTCCCGTAGAAGTAAAATGTCGATGCAATCAGTAAACGATAAAGAAATTATTCAGCAATAAAAGTTTACAGTATGCACATATGGCTTCCACTGAAATTTGATTTCTTGCTAAATTTGTTATGAGAAGGGCATAGTTTTGACCCCTTTTGGTTTCAAACACATGGGGTGAATACACAAATGGCAAATGTTGTTTGAAGCATGTGCATTTGGCGCAGCTTTAATTTTACAAGACATATGGACCATCTTATCACATGGAATATGGACGGATGAATTGTAGTCTTTTGTGATTGTAATCTTAACTTTCCCAATCCCAATTATGTTTTCGGTCCCCAGAGTATGATGCATTTGCCCTCCCATTACTTTCTCAGTGCGTGGGATACACTTATTATCAATCTTCCTTTCAACCCCTTTAAAATTAAGTTGTTGCAAGTTATAATTTATAAAAGATAAAAAAAAGTTTGAAGTATTCATCATCAACTGATAGAACTCATGCGATTTTGTAACCTTTTCTCAGTAGTTGTATTGGGTGCAATTGTTTGCAAGACCCGCGAATGTCTGTGTACTTAACCCAACACTTTGTGATAATTATAAGTTTATGAACATACGAATGTCACGAGATGACAGAATATTTTAAATCAAATTATTTTTAAAATAGAATTGATTGAAGATTAATCACACAACTAAAAAAAATTCTCTGAATCACAATATAAATACTTCACTTTCTTTTTCTCTACTCTCTTTGCCTCGTTTGCACTGTTTTTTTTAAAGAAAAAATTTCACCCACCCAGATCGATGGTTTTGTCTCTTGAGCAACTTTGTTTAATTTAATGTGCAATTGTTTTTAGTAAATATATTCTTATATGGATTGAATTAGACAATTGAACAATTCAACAACTTATTATGATCGTCTGATCCAAATCTAACACTTAAAAAGTGCAAATACTTTCCGTCCATCCTTTCTTAATTGAGTCAACTGTTTAATCCTAGTAACTAATTTATAAGATGCATCTTCAATCGGCGGCTTGTGGAATTGTTTGGGTTAAAAAAATGGTAGATATAAGTTGGTTAAGACATTTTAGTGGGTCAATAATTGCAACCTTTTTGATGTTAATGGTTTGATGTAAATTTTCCATGGTGCCTTAGGGTTACTGCCAGTGCAACAATCACAATTACCATTGTAAGATCCCAGTAACCTACTGTTAAGACTGATAATAACTGATTAATAAATTAATCTGGTTTAAGAAAACAAGGTATTTAATCAACAGAAACAATGATGATGTCGGTCTTTTAATAGATTTCAGCCCACAGGATACTGATAGAAAATAGATAATCGAAACAACTGCAGCTGATTTAACGCATCTTTGCTGCACAACGAGAAACCATTGTCTGTGTGCATCGTACATGGCCTTCAAATCGATTAGCCTTCGGGTTAATATCAAGGAAAAAGAGAGATATTGGAATAAACTTTCTCTTGCAGATTTGATGTGCATGAACCTTCCTTTGATCTGCTTTATCATCGAACCACATTATTTTATAACGCACAGTGGCTTTGACAAAACCTTTCATTCTCATCCACAACCCAAGAAGTAAACAAAAACTTGTGTGTGTGAAAAAGCGAAGTTGTTTTCCCTCGTCTCCCTTCGCAGTTTGTTTTAACATTGTTCCCAATTCAAAGCCAGTGAGACAGATTCTCTCCTCCCACCACACGATTTCATCAGCCAACCCCTCTAAATCTGCTGATTTCATTAAAATAAATTAAATGAAAACATGATTGTGAGTCTTTGTTTTGTAGCGATAATTAACGCTGCATAGATATTAAATTACAAATTTAAATAATTATTGACTATTAACTTTATATAAATTTTTATTAAATTTAATTAAGACTAAAAGTGTTTTTAAATTATTATAAAATTTAATAATAAATAAATTTAAAAAGAAATTAAAAATTTTACTAAAGTATATAAACTTTGTATATTTTAGCACTCCCATACGGACTTAAGAGGTATATTGCTATGTAATTAAGATTTTAAGTTTTGAATTAAATATATTAGCTTTTGTGTTAGATTTTAATTATGTGTTAGTATTCAAGATAGGATTTCAACTTTAATATCACTATGAGCCAATTTTGTTTTAAAAAAAATCAATTTTGTGTAAACAACTATTTGATTCTAGGATTAAAATCTTCACCTAATCATTTTTTCTTTAAATTTTAACAAGATAATAACACATAATATAATTAATCATGAACAATTGATATTGTATATTAAATTTTTTTAATTTATAACATAAAATATAAAATAATTATCATAATAATAGTTCATAAATATATTTTTTAATATTTTTAAATATAAATACATGTTATGTTTATTAATTATTTTTATTTAGAAAAAAATACTTACTTTAATTAAAATCTTTTATGCATTTCATAATTAAAAAATAAATTTATTTTTATTTTTATTTTTAAAAATAAATAATAAAATATGATAATTTAATAACAAATATTTAAATTTATAGTCTGTAAATATATTTATTGATTTAAATAATATTTTATATTTTAAATGTATTACTTTTTTTTAAATTCATAAATTTAATTGTATATGATATCAAATTTGTTTATTAAAAGTATATGTAATTTTTAATAATATTTATAAAATTATATTATACATACGGATAATAATATTTTTTTATTTTATTTGATGGTCGATATGTCTTTAAAAGAATTAAAAAATTAAAATTATCAAATAAATATGAGTAATTATATAAATTATGATAAATATAAGATTATAAAATAAAATTATAAATTAATATAACTATAAAATATATAAAAAAAAATATTTATAAGTAGAATAATAACAAAAATAATAATAACTATAGTTTATAAGATGACATTAAAT
>CP135582.1:2775223-2873998 GCA_032401905.1 Swietenia macrophylla
AATTATATTAAATTAATCAAAAAAATAAAAAATTATACTAAAATACATAAATCAGAGATAAAATTAAAAGTCTCCTTATTTTAAAAAGAGAGAAAAATTATTTCTTACTTTTGCTTTACTTATAAAGGAATAAAAATTTTAAAAAAATCCTCCTTTCTCTGTTTATTCTTTAAAATAAATAAAGAAATATCTTTTTTGTTGAAGATTATTTTTTTCATAAATTAATAAGAACAAACAAATCCTTAATTTTTTTTTCTTTATAAGAAGAAAACGCGTGTCTTGGAAAAAGGATGAGCCAGCGGTGGCCAGGTATTCTCACGTTAAGCAAGCATTTATGTGTATAGTTGGATATTACACGCTATTACAAGTCGTTCTGCCTGCTTCAATAAATATTCTCTCAAGACTTCAGTAATTATCTGAAAACTATACGGTGATCAACACCCACTATTCACCGCACAGAATTTGAATCCACGAAATTGACTGCAAAAATAGTTCTATGCAACGAAATATTATCAAATTTAATTTTGTATCTGAAAAGAAAATAGTTCTAAATAGTTGAGATATGGGTTTTGAAATTTTTTTATTTACATATGGGTATTGAGATTTTTTTTTTTTTTTACCATGACGAAGTTGATTTCCAATTAAATAGGTAATAAGATCAGAAGCCTTTTATTTAGATATGTGATTTGATATTAACAAGGAGGAGGAGGAGGTCGTCCATTTGAGACTTGAAAAGCAAGGAATAATTTCCAAGTTGATAACACAAGGGTCCCAATCCTTGACCAAAATGACAAATTTAGAGACATACGGAGCTTCTCCGACCAGATGTTTAATGCCGGCCGCGACGTTTATGACCAAAACTTTCTTAATTTCAAATGAAATATCAATTAATATTTGAAAATTTGTTGGTGATTCGAGAACATGATGGCTAGCATTTTCCTAACGCTTCTTTAATTAATCGCTAATAAATTAAAATTAATGAAGAGCCAGTTAAGACTTAAGAGGCTCAAAGATCAAATTCTATGGTATCCCTACGGCCTTTAGTTTCATCAAGCCCTTTAAAAATGTAACACTCTTCTTGTCAATCAATTCCAAGCAAGCAATCCAATCAACATGTGTTTCACATGATATTCGAGTGAAAGAATTAATTCTGAATTAGTTAGGTTAACCATTTAATATTCGTTCTACTTTTCGAGTTCTATGGTTATCAATAAATTCTCACCTCACACTCAATAGGATTGAAGTGCAAAAACTTTGGTGGGTACAATTTATTGTGCATTCGGTTTTATATTTTATGCAACATGATAATTTATGTAACATAAATTAACAAAACATGTTCTTATTAATGAAAACTCTAGGACACAAAGAATCAAATTTTATTTACTCATTTTTTAATGAATTCAGGCAATTAAGGCCTTCACCGGGATAAGCAAGCAAAAAAAAAGGTTGTTAGCCAAATTGTCCCCCGCAAAGGTTTTATCTTGATGGCTTTAGAATGGCTATTATTAATGGGAGACCCCGCTAGCCGTGGCGGAAGTCAAAAACAATGGGTGGAATTCCAGTCCCCAGTATTCAGAAAGAGACACGATCGAATTCTGTGAAATTGCTGAGGCAAAGGGGAAATTCAAGTGTTTGTACAGAAACCATGTGATAATGCTCTAGTCAGACTAGGCAAGTAATTATTTGGTTTCCGAGCATTGACCACCAAAAATGTTTTAAAGAGAAGAAAAAGGCAAGGATATGCTTACATTGCACCAAATAAAACATCAAGAAGATCGAGGCTCAATAGCCTTTAACAGTGCAATACGATTGAGATTATTCAACGTTAGCTGGCGATAAATGATGGTTTTAATCAAAGTATGTACAGTTGAAATACTATAAACTAATTTTTTTTCGTAATTACACAGTAAATCGAACGTATTCATGCAACTCAATTATACAAGTTACCATTCGCTGTTAACCCTAGATTCTAGAATGATAACATGCATGCACAATATCATTTCCAGAAAAATGGACGATCGATATCTTCTAGGGAGTACATTGATTCCTTGGTTAAAATGACAGTCTGGATAGCCCTTAAAAGTCTTGATAATACCATCATATCAATCCTCAATTCTTGTAAATGCAACCGAAATTTTGTTCCCGGTGCAATGTATATGTATTGCTTTGCTTTTGACTCCAAAACCCCCCACTTTACGAAGCATCCTCTCTCGTTGTTTTCGTCATACTGATGCCATTTGTTAATGGCGTACGCTACCGAAATTTATCTTGATTATGAATAGTCCTATTCTTGCATTTTTCCTAAATGAGACTAGAAAATAAAGAGAGAAAACAGAATGCATACAGGGAAAGAATCAGCATCGATGCATCTCATTTGCCTTAAATACTTTTTGAATTAAGTGTAAAGATTGAAATGACTTGCCATACATTGAATTTTAACGGTCAAATTATAAATAGGAAAGTCAAACATCTTGCAAAATACATGCACAATAGACTTGCCAATCTTTTTGGTACGAAAATATCTACGGCGTGCATGCATCCGATCCAGAAGCCAGCAGTAGTCCTATTCTCTTCTATCGCCTGTCGATCTCAATAACTAAACTATGTATTAGAAATTTTTGTCTGGCAAATCATTATCAATAAACTTATGCGAATAACAAACATTAATGTATAATTAAGAGACTAACTTGTGACATTTTAAGATGAAATTTATCAGAAGGCAGGGAGATATATAATCTTCGCTTTAAGATTAAGCACCGGGAACGTTAATCAATAGAATGCTTGCATCTGCAGGCTGGAATTTCCACTTTGATGAATCCCCAACATGCATTCAGAAATTCTGCAAAGAGTTCCTGAGAGAGTTCCTGCATATGTCATTTTCTATCTTAAATGATGGTAACAACTTGAACGATAACATACTTATAATTACTATTTAATATGGTCATTATAATTTACTATTACACTTTTAAAGTACAGCAAAATTGTATGGGGCCGGTGGAGACACCCGTAGATGGAGGCTAGGGTATCACAGTACTGAACGAACGAATGAACGAACACGAACACATTTGTCTATTGGAAGCAACCTTGACCGTCAATTGTGTGGCCGTAGATGTCATGGAATTTGTTGGGCCAATTCAAGAAATCAAATTCTAACATTATAATTATAAGGTGATAGATATTCTTCCACACTTATGATTATGAGCTGTGAAGATACATTGAACATTGAATGTGAACAACTTTAGTCAACCTCCACATTTAAATTGTTCATTTATTTATTTGCAATTAAGCTAATAAAATCTAGCTCTTCAAAAAAGTAAAATAAAAAAGTCAATTCGATTCGGTCAAAGTATAATACATTAAATAATTAATAAAATTATTATTTATTTACTATGAATAATAAAATCTATTTTAAATTTTAAGAAATTAATTATAAAATTAAGCTGTAAAAACGATTTGGAAAACCAATTATATTTTAGATGTTGTGATAAGGGAACTAAGCACACCCCTTTAGCCTTTCATTGGGATTATTATTATTATTATTATTATTATTACTAGTTCATCTTACAATAAAATTATTACAATATAATCATCTTTAGTAAAATTTAGTTTATATACATTTTTTTATTCTAAATGTATTATGTTAGGTGTTGAATAATTTTAATTAGAAATTTCAATGTAAATTACAATCATTTATGCAAAACACATATTTAGGGTTCTTTTAGTATTAAGGAGATTTCACTTAACTTTCAAATTGAGGTAATTTCAAAGCTTGAAAATAAAATTAAAAAGTTTTTTTTTTCTAAAATTTAACGCCTAATATTGTCATTCCATATCTAACTCACCTCACCTCAATACCAATTAAAACATCGAAATTAATTATATTTTAAATATTGTATGCAAATACAAATTGACTTTTTTTAAAAAATATGTATGTATAATTTTATAGAAGATTTTTTTATTATGTCTTGTCTTCAAATAAAAAAAGATTTAGCCAAATATTCATGAAATTTTTTTATAAAGATATTTTAATTTTAAAGTTTAGAAGCAAAGTTATAAAGAATTTTTTTTTAAAAAAATTAATATTTAACACTTTTATTCCACACGAGACCCCCGTCTCACTTCAATATTAATTGAACCATCTCCAATAAAGATCTCAAAAATATTAAAGATTTAATATAGAACTAAAATTAAGATTTTTGAAATTTAATTTAATTATTAAATAATATTTTTTATACATACATTTAAAATTTTTAATATTACCGTGATTCTATATAATTTTAAAATTGTGGTAATTTTACTTAAATTTGAAAGTAAAATTAAAAAATAAATTTTTTAATATTTAAAATTTAATATTTTCATCCAACTATAAGTTTAAAAAATTACATTGTCTCGATACCGACCAAACCTTCAAATTAGTTAGATTTTTAAGATATTGTATGCGAATGTAAATTTACTTTTATAACATTTTAAAAAAATATATACATGTAATATTTTGGAAAATTTTTATTATGTCTTAAAAGAAAAAAAAATTTAGCAAATTTTTAATAAAATATTTTCATAAAAATATTTTAGATACACAATTAAGCTTAACATAAAGTATATAATCGAATTTATAATAAAAACAAAAATAAAGTTAATTTTAAATAATAAAATTAAAGACTTTAAATGTAGAACATCCATTGGCACAACCGTTGCACTGCCACGTGGCCGCGATGGAAAACGAAATAAAACGGAAAAGAATGGGAATTGCCACGTGGCGTCCAAATTCCTCCGGACGACGATAATAGAAAATTAAAATAAAAGAAGGAAAAGGCCGCGGGTGCAGGTGCAGATGGGAAGGTAAAGGAATTAATATTTAATTGAAGCAATAAATTAAGACAAGAAAAAAAAAAAAAGGAAAAAAAACAAAAGAAAGACAGAAACGTCTTTGTAAAATAAAATAAAAAACAAAATCTCTTTGGTCTGACGAGGACGACTTGGTTCGAAAGAGAGTCTAAGTTCTCTTCATGTAAGGATGTGGGACCCACCCTTCCCCCCCTAGTCTTAGTTTTCTTTCATTTCGTTTCCCCCTTCCTTCTTACGAAAACAACGGCGCTGTCTGCAAAACCTCCTTTGTACTGTTATTTGCCTTGCTTTGCTTTCTCTCTTCTCCTCTCCTGTCTTTCCTTTGCGTTCGGGTTTCTTACAACGTGAAAGAAGAGATTAATAAATAAAATTTTGAAGTTAATTAAATTAAAAAAATAAAAGGCTTATTTTTTTTGGTTGTTCTGTTTTGTTTCACCACTGGGGAAAAGGGAGAGAGAGAGAGCGAGCGAGCTCGAGGAGTCGAGAATAGTTAAAAGCTTTTGTTCGTTGCTTCACCGCCTGCTATCTGCATCTGCGGCATAAGCGGCGCCGGTTGTGGGGGTTTTCTTATTTTACTGGATTTGGGTGTTTTGTCTTTTTTTTTTTTTTTTGTTCCCTGTTGAATATATACAACGGGATAACTGTGGTTGTAGTTGCTCTTTGTAGCAGTTACTGCTATATATAAATGAAGTATTAATGGAGTTTCGGTGTTTGAACTGCGAGTGTGAAAAATGAAGATGGAGTTATTAAGTATTCACATATGAACTGCATGTGAAAGACAATATAAGATCTGAAGGCGGTTTTGATTAGAAATCTGGTTTTTAGCAATACGGCTGTAGAGTTTTCAGGTATGCGTTTTTGTTTCTAAGGCCGCATTTTTTCGTTTTCTGGATTTTCTTATAGGAAAATGTACAGTGGGTTCGTTTCCCTTTTTGTTAATTTTTTTGGTTGATTGATATCTTCGCTTCTGAAATAAAACGTTTTTCTATTTTTAGGAGGGATCTTAGGCGTGGATTTCCTTTTTGGTTGGGCATATTATTATATGCGAGGAAAAAATGTCGCGTTCTTCAATACTGTGCTATTTGGAAATCTATGGCAAAGAAATTCAGGAAATCTGAATTTGAAGCTTCGGGACTGGAGGAGGGAAAGTAAATTAAGTTATTTCAATGCGAACTGTGGAGAAATTTATTAGTTTTTGGCTGGTTATTGGGTTAGAACTCAATTTAGCGCCAGAGAATTCTTTCAAAAGTTTGGTTGAGTTTTAGATTTTGTCGATGATTTCCTTTGTTTTTCGTTTTCTACAGGAAATGAGAATTGAAGATTGGGATGTTAACAAGGACTTAGTAGAAGACAGCTTTGTTTCCTAGTTCAAAAGGTTTCGAATATTCGGGATATATCTTCAAATGGATCGAAGAAGTTAGCAGTCCATTTTTAGATGCAATGTTAAAGGCATTAGCTGCTGGGCTGTTAATTTCTTCACTCCTGGTATCTGCATCCGTAGCCGATAATGGCTTTGCCAGATGTAATTGTGACGATGAGGGCAGTTTCTGGAGTGTTGAGAGCATCTTAGAGAGCCAGAGAGTGTGTGATTTCTTGATTGCTGTGGCCTACTTTTCCATCCCGGTTGAATTGCTTTACTTTGTTAGCTGCTCAAACGTACCATTCAAATGGGTCCTCGTTCAATTTATTGCATTCATTGTTCTCTGTGGATTGACTCATTTGCTCAATGGCTGGACGTATGGCCCTCACTCATTTCAGCTAATGTTGTCTCTTACTGTGTTCAAGATCCTCACTGCTTTGGTCTCATGTGCCACGGCTATAACTCTTATTACTCTCATCCCTTTGCTTTTGAAAGTGAAGGTGAGAGAATTCATGCTGAAGAAAAAGACCTGGGATCTTGGGCGAGAAGTTGGGATTATAATGAAACAGAAAGAGACTGGATTGCATGTTCGTATGCTTACTCAAGAAATTCGCAAATCACTTGATAGGCATAAAATCTTGTACACAACTTTGGTGGAGTTATCCAAGACCTTAGGTTTGCAGAATTGTGCAGTTTGGATGCCTGATGAGATGAAAACAGAGATGAATTTGACTCACGAGTTGAATGGAAGGAATTATTCAGAGTTTAGTACTTGTTCTATACCAATTAGTGATCTGGATGTTGTGAAGATAAAGGGAAGTGATGAGGTGAATATCCTTGGCCCCGACTCTGCACTTGCCACTGCAAGTAGTGGAGAGTCTGGTCCACCTGGTCCTGTAGCTGCAATCAGGATGCCAATGCTTCGAGTTTCCAATTTTAAAGGGGGAACCCCAGAGCTAGTCCCAGCTTGTTATGCAATATTGGTTTTAGTTCTTCCAAGTGAACAAGGTATAACTTGGAGCAATCAGGAACTAGAGATAGTTAAGGTGGTTGCCGATCAAGTGGCTGTGGCAGTCTCTCATGCTGCAGTTCTTGAAGAATCCCAGCTCATGAGGGAGCAATTGGAGCAGCAAAATCGAGCATTACAACAGGCACAAAAGGATGCCATGATGGCAAGCCAGGCAAGAAATGCGTTTCAGAAAGTGATGAGTGACGGCTTGAGGAGGCCCATGCACTCAATTTTGGGTTTGCTTTCATTTATGCAAGATGTGAATTTGAATAGTGATCAAAGAATGATTGTTGAAACAATGATGAAAACAAGCAATGTCCTTTCAACTTTGATAAATGATGTGATGGACATTTCACCAAAGGATAGTGGAAGATTTCCATTGGAAATCAGATCCTTCCGGTTACATTCAATGATAAAAGAGGCCGCTTGCCTTGCCAGGTGTTTGTGTATTTATAGAGGCTTTGGTTTTTTGATTGAGGTTGAGAGGTCGTTGCCTGATCATGTTATGGGTGATGAAAGGAGAGTTCTCCAGGTGATATTGCATATGATCGGGAACCTGTTGAATTGCAACAATAGAGGGAGGACTGTAATGTTTCGAGTTGTCTTAGAGAGCGGAAGTCAGGAGAGGAATGATCAGAGATGGGCTACCTGGAGGCGAAGCTCTGTTGATGGGGATGTGCGTATCAGATTTGAGATTGGGATGCAAGAGGCTGGTTCTCAATCAGAGAGCTCAACATTAGGGGTGCAAGTCAGTGGTAGGAGATGTGTCAATGATGGAATTGAAGACCACGTGAGCTTCAGTGTTTGCAAGAAGCTAGTTCAGGTAAGAATTGAAATTGATTTTTCTGCATGTGCTTGCTTGTTGTGAATGACTGGATAGAAGATAACTTTGTGAAATTGAACAAAAATCTAGTAACTTTGTTCTTTGGCTGTGATCGGTCCTTCCAGAGGAGCACCACTACATTTTTTTATGAGTAAATATGAAGAATATACCGTTCCTATGGCCTGGCAATATTGACTCGGACTCTCATTCTGGTAGATTGTTTATGGACCTAAGCCTTCTTTTGTTCTTTTTGGTTGATGCTTAATATTTCCTACATCTTCGTGCCCTTTGATGCTCTCTGTATTCAGGAAGAACTTTTTCCCACATCTATTTATTGATAATGCTGTAGTCTATTAGGTTTATATTTTTGTGGCAATTGCTATTTGAATTGATAAAACTTGGCTGAAATATTCTATTTCAAGATGGTATCCATTTGTGATAATACTAGTGTAAGATTGACCAGTAAAATCAAGAATGATGAAAAGTTTTCACCATTCCGAACACATTTGATAATTGCTGTGAGAGAGGATTACATTTAGTTCCTAAGTTATTCTGTCGCTTCTAGGGTAGAAAGTGCAAACTATTGAAAAATTTTTACTTGTGACATGATGAAAGGAACCATATTGCTTTGGCTCGCAGATATTAGTTGGTTTAACTGATAAGAGCTCTTGGAGTGATAAAAAAAAAAAGAAAAAGGTGCTCACTCCGGCATGTGGAGCAGTTTGGTTTACATTATGTAACAATTAGAAAAGATTAAAACAAATCACATTGCTTTGACTGAAGTCTTTTATTTGCTTTAACAATTCATCATTAATTTTTATTTTCTTATAACTGGCAGTTGATGCAAGGGAACATCTGGGTGGTCCCAAGTGCCCACGGCTTTGCTCAAAGCATGGGACTTGTTCTTCGTTTTCAACTTCGACCATCCATTAGTATAGCCATCTCTGAACCTGGAGAATCTTTGGAGTACTCACATTCTAACTCCATCTTGAGAGGCTTGCAAGTTTTATTAGCTGATGCTGATGATGTGAATAGGGCTGTGACAAAGAAACTGCTTGAGAAGTTAGGTTGCAATGTTTCTGCTGTTTCTTCTGGATATGAATGTCTTAGTGCCATGGGTCCGACATCAGTTTTCCAGATCGTTATTTTGGATCTTGAGTTGGATGGCTTTGAAGTTGCATCGAGAATACGCAAGTTCCGGAGTCATAGCTGGCCACTGATTGTAGCCTTGACAGCAAGTGCCGATGAAGTTGTGTGGGAAAGATGCATGCAGGTTGGAATAAATGGTGTTATTCGAAAACCAGTTCTGCTGCAAGGTATTGCCAATGAGCTTAGAATCCTGCTGCAAGCAAACAAAGGTGTGTAGTAACAGAATTGCATCAACTTTCCTATCCGTCAAGCAGACAACTTCTTTCGACCTCTCCAGAGTCTTCCACCAAGTTGGCACAATGAATAGTGGTGTTGCACAGACAACATTCAGAGTCAAAATGGTACACAAGCTTAGCTCGCATGTTTTTGTTAAATGTGGTTGAACTTGAACCTACTTTAATGTTGAAGTCTCAGCAGCTCATAGTTTTAGATGGAATTATATGGCAAAACAATTGTCCTCGACGCACCATTCTTTCCCAAAAAAAAAGAAAAAAAAAGAAAAGAGGCAACATGGTGGAAACATCACAGAAGATTGCCAGTGGGACAATTACAATACTTAGGAGTTAAAAGATTGTAGAGTAGAGAACCAACTTTGCAGTTCTAAAATGTCGATAATAAATAGTTCATGAATACCATACAATCGTTTACAGGTGAACGGAGTTTTTTTATATTATCTCTTTTATATATATATATATATATATAAATATGATAAAAATGTCCGTATTTTTATATTTTACTGATAGTGTAATATGATTTTACAATAACTATATCAATTTCAAATGGGGTTTTGAAGGTGATTCAGGTCTGTTTGGGTGCTGAGAATGTTGCTTACTGTAGCTGAAGGTGAAGCATCATGCATGAATCTGAGAAAGAGGGTAGTACGTACGAAAGACTTCCAATTCGAGAAGTAGTTATGAACGAAAGAAAAGAAAAAGCACGTGGGACTCTTTTGTCAAGCTAAAAATGCAACTTGGTTTATTATATTGAATAAATAAATAAAAATTATCCCATGACCTAGAAATAATATATTGTAATAACAGGCAAATGAAATTGTTGATGGCAATAATAATTTAATTGAGCGGGAATTGACGTTAGATCCCCCAGGAACATTGACCAAATCTTTTTATACGCACAAGAAATTCTTGTGATTTGTCGTCAATCGCTTTATCGGCCTATCAATTTCAATTGCAATTTCTTGGAATGTGTGGAATTGAGAGAATCATTATTAGGTACATCGAAGGTGGTTAACTCATTCTCAATCTGTCAACATTGTTAATCTTGTGCATTTTAGTGTTCTTTCTTTATGTCCCACTCCGAGGTGACAATTCTTTTACAAAATATGCCCGTTCAAAATAAATACAACAATAAATTTATAAATTTTAATCAAAATAAAATGACATAATTATAAGTATAATAAAATGATATTAGTAAATATAATTAATAATTATATTTAATTTAAATTAAAATTTTAATATGTAAATTATTTATAATAGAAATATTTATTTTTATATTTATAATAAAATTAATTAATATTTAAAAAAATATTGTAATAAATATTATAAAAATAAAATTACAATATAAATAAAAAAATAAATATGTGATATAATTATAATCTGTTTAATTATTTAATAATCATATAAAGATAAAATTTTCACTTATTGATATAATTAATAAACTGAGTTGAAGTTAAATTTGTCTCTTTCGATATAACACAACAACAATTCGAACTCCACAATTTTATTATTCATCTCTCCCAATTTTATTAGTCTTCAAAATTTGATCAATATAAAAGAATGCTTCTATTATATACACACACATACACACACAAATAATTAAATTAATGAATGCATGTTGGAAGAGATCCAATTCAAAATCTAACACATGCATGAGTCATCGGATATAATAATTACAAAGCATGGTCATTTCTATTATTCCAAGTATATTGTCTATTCTCAACACATTGCAAGGCCTTTATTATGTTCGTCTCAAATTTTCAATTTTCACTTTGGAAAAATCATCAATCACCGGTGTCTCTGCACGAGGTGATATATCATGTGAACAACCCCATAACAAACATTGCTTTTGCCTTTTGAATAAACAAAGCTATGCGCGATCTTTGGACCAAGCTACAACTTGGTCAATTGAAAGAATTGCGAATCCTCAAGTGTTATTGCTATTATTATTATACAACTTGCCCAAAACTATAATTTTAATTTTATGCCAAGCCAACAACCTCTAGCGGTAGCTTTTGTGCCAGGGGTTCTGCATCCCATTATAATACACAATTTATTTGATTTGGCTTTCTATGGAATTGGATTACCGTCAAGTGAATCTAGGATAGATATGGGCTTGCATTTTTTTATGTATTTATATGCAATTGGGTTTAGTTTATATGTTTATTTTTCAAAGGACAAAATGTTCTGTTTCCTACTCCTATTGTTATTATGTATTATAATATTCAAAGCCATAATAAATAATGTATTGTTTTGGGAAAGAAGATTTTATAAGGGACTTAGTTATGATGTTCATTGGTGTTGTTATCGCCAAAAAAAAATGTGTATTAAATTTAAAATAGTCTTTGTAAAATTTGAAACTATAAAGAAAAAAAATTTTAATATATAAGACAAATATTAAATAGTATTTAAAATACTTAATAAAAAATTTAAAACATATCAAGAAATATTTAAAATATATAGTGAATAGTATTTAAAATATATATGAAAAAATTTGAAATAACTTTTAAAAGAGTTAGAAAAAAAAGTAAATAATATTACCCACAAATAGGGCAGTTAAACCCTTTCACAAGAAGAAGATGCATTTAATATATAAATAATAATTATTTGAATTTAAGTTTGACGTTAAAGTCTATTTTTGCCTTTTTTTTAATATCTAACTTAGCATTTTAAATTATTTTATATTTTACTATCTTTTTTTCATGATTGGTAAAATATTTATCTACTTTATTTTTAAATATCATAAGCATTATGAGATATTTTAAAATTTTTATGATACCAATTATACTACCGTAATGCACCATCATTTATTATTGTTTGACGATAATGATTTAAGAAATAAGTACTCAAAAAATATTATTTAAAAGTTATCCTCTAATGTATATCTTTATAATATTATGCACTAAACTATTATTAACCTATATTAGAAATAAGTTAGTTGTCATTTTTTAATATCGTATTAATTTGAAAATGTGATTACAAAGAAAAAAGAAAAGTATTAATTAAATAGGTGGAAGGAGTAATTATTTTGCCAAAAAATAGCCCACTTGTTTCTTAAGAAGAGATGAGAAAAAGACTGAACATCTTTTAATTGAATAATTGACCCAACTCCTTGTAAAATAAAACAGAACAAAACCCTAATACTATAGCATCACATCTAAATAATTGCAATTTGAAGTTACAACAACAAAGCAGCTCTTGTCCGAATTTGTCGGTCTCTTAATATAATTATGAGCATGTTTAGGGTACTAATTGCATTGCTAATCCATATGTGGTATTCTAATCTTTCTTTGCTTGTATTGTTTACTGTAATATTATGCTTCCTAAAACCCCTTCCTTCCTTATTTGTAATCTTCATTTTAATATGTGAAATGAGGGTTTGTTTATGATACATTTATGTACTATTGTTATATCTAAAATTCTTTTTAATTTTATAATTTAAAATTATTTTTATAAAAATTTAAAATAAAGAATAAAAATTTTAAATAAGATTAAAATTTTAGTATTTTAAATTTTTACTTTTTATTATAAGTTTTTATAAAAACGATTTTAAATTGTAAAATTAAAAAATTTTTGAATGCAACTGTATATAAATATACTTTAATTAATCTTATAAAATTATCGCTATTTTAATAATATTTTTATTTTTCCCGCTCCAAAGGCTCGTGTTTATAGTTTCAAAGATGCGTCGGACTTGTAAATTAAAACTACAACTTGTTGGAAAATTGATTAATTAACTAATTAATCTGCTATCTAACTGTTTAAACAAATAAATAACAATTTTAATAGCAACCGAGAGTGAATGGCGTCGATTTCCATTTGCCACTTGCCTGTTTTTCCCTGTTAAGTGTATAATTAGTCGATTTTACAGCAGGCAGCCTCCCTCTATACGGGTCAAGATTCTGCAAACTTATGCTAGTGTTTTAATTAGTATTAATTAAGATAACTAATTAAGGAAGAACGAGGTGACTGTTCTTGATCATTGGGTTTTGGGATCCTGCTGATTGTTCTTGATATTAATGGATGCACTTAGCAATAGAATGAGGTGTATGTAGCAAATTTTATAAGATTAGGAAGTTTTAATCAAATCTTAAGGACTCATAATTAAAATACTCCATCGATGGTGTAATTATCCCTAATTAATTATCAATTAGGATATGATTATCAATGGCCCATTAACACAATATACCATCTTCAACTTTTGAACAGTGGTTCGGCTATTTAAGCCCAAATTAGTTTGGACTTTGGAGATCTAAGCTTAAATTAAATATTTAACTTTCTTTTCTTCTTTATATTTTCTTGCTCTCTTCACTATGCAAATTCGCTTTGCAACAGCATAAATGGTTTAGAAGACCGGCAGTTTGGATTTTGGGCTGCTGTAGTTATTGGACAATTAAGGTTAATTAACGTTCTTAAAGTTTCTCTTGTAGGTTCGTCAATACTACTAATTAATATAATAAAATTATTTAATTAATAAAAAAAATTATTTTTATTAATAAAAATTTAAAAAATTAAAGTAGATATCACTTAAGGGAGAGAATACAAATTAAATTATAAAATTTATTTTAATTTATTTTTAATTTTTATTAATAAAAATAATTTTTTTTATTGATTCAGTAATCTCACCACATGATCATGTTAATGTGATAGGATGATCTTATGTAATATTTTTTTTTTATTAGTTTTTTTCAATCTTTAACTTAATTAGATGTTAATCTATGGTATAATTAATAATAAAAAAATTTAAATTTATCTTAAATTCTTTAATTTATATAATAAAATATAAAATTGATTAATAAATTTATTAAGATATAATATTAACTATTTATTATTAATTTTACGTGAGTATTTTATTAAAAATCAAAATAAAAAAGATTAAAAAGAGATTGTAATTTTTTTTCTTATTCACCTGCATTTACTAATTTTGTTCTAGTATTTATTTATTTAGGGATTGTATTCCACACTAATTTTTTCAACTAAGTATCTAATTAAGTGTTTGAATGGTAATTAGTCAAATCCAATCCAAGATGCCTTTGTTGCAGAGAGATGATACCCATCTCACGTAATCAAATATAGTCACATATGTTACAAAAAATGAATGATAAAGATGGAGAAAATGTTAGCTTACCACAAGATTATTAATTAGTTAATTTGAAGTACCGTGACAAAGGGCTACCATCTTGTTTCTTTCAAATTGGACGGCGAATAAACGAGTAAACAGAACAAAGACATGGGCAAGAAATCAAATAAAACAACTTCAGGATTAATAAATAATTAAATTAGGGGCTGCGGTTGACCAAAGATGTTGCAGCCGAGAGAGAGAGAGAGAGAGAGAGTGCATCCAAAACTCATTGTCTAAATCAAACAGTAGATTTTTCTTGCTCCATGTTGTTGCAATTTTCCAAAAATGACAATCATTTATACATAATATATACAACCACCAATGACTTAAAATATACAACCATGATTCACAAACATGGATCATTTATGTAACCAATGTTACACGAAAATTTAGCTTAATTTCAAAGTGTATATATCCTAATGTATATTATTATTATTATTTCTTTTTCTTATTTTGTTGATAAAAAACATTTTAAAATGAAAAAAATATGTTCATTTAGCTTAATTTTAAAATGTATGTTCCTCTCTTCTAGTCAACCTTTCATTTTATGCTTAAATTATTTATGTAAATTTTTTAAGTTTAAAAAAAAAATTCACATTAAAAACCAATGTTACATGAAAATTTTCTATTTGTTACATTTATATCAAAACAATTAAGGACGCATGTGATGAGTGAAAATAATATTAGAAAATATGTTTGATAATTTTTGTAAAAAAATATATATATATTTTAAAGATGAACATTTTTTAAACACCTTCGTTAAAATATTTGAAATTTTATATTTTAATAGATATTTATTAAATAGTGTATAATTGTTAATATTTTTGTTATTTAACTTAATCTATTTAATTTTAATTCTTTTTTGAATGAATAAAATCATGTTGATAAAAAATATTAATATTTTAATATATTATTAAATAAATAAATAAAGAAAGGAAGGGAACGAAAAAAGAAAAAGAAGAACGTTGAAGGAGTAAATAGTTTCTTCTTTCTTTATTGCTTAAATTTGTTTTTTTAAAAGTTTTAGAAACTTTAATCTTTTTCCGCCCCATATACAAAGGTAAAATTCAAAACAAATTTGTTCCAAAATTAATGATTAATCCTTTAATTTCTTGTTTTCAAAAAAGAAGATCAAATTAATTAGATTATTCTTAGAAAAAATATACTTGGAAAATTAGACTTCAATGACTCAATTACAAGGACTGAAGTTTCTGCCAAATGAATTAGCCATGTGTTTTACATTACCACACATCAATTATTAATTATGTCTTAAATATTAACACAGACCAACGATTGGGTTAGAGAGGGTCCTCAAATAACAATAAGTATTTGTTCGATTCCCTTCCCATATAGTAACAGTGTTCATTCATTGCATATATGAGATTTTCCTTTCTAAGGTATGAAATAGTTTTCAAGTTTTCCCTTCGAAATTCAGTGTACTTGTCTAGGTATACCATAAAATACTATATTTATGTTGAAAAATTATAAATTATAAATAACCGATAGAATTTTGATAATTACCAAGAAATTTTGATTATATTATATCATGTCTTTTCATTTAATAAATTTTAACAGAAATTATAAAATGATGTGTGTAATAAAATTTTCAAATTATCAAATAATGATACATTTATGTCAAGAAATAGTACATTTGTGAAAGTGATACTCATTATTTCTAGAAATACTAAATGCAACATAATAAAATCAGCACTTCGTAACATACAAATGTAATATTATGAATCGGTAATATATTTCTTTCAAGAGCACTTGACAGAAAAATTTGTCACGAGATCGTGATTGTAAAAAACAATTAAAGGATTTATGAATGAGACTTTTAAGGACAGTTCGTATTCTTTTAAGGGCGTGTTTCTTGACTGTTTATCACAGTCAACAAAGACCCTTTTTCTAACAGTGAGAACATGAGAATTTGTGGTGGACTACAGGGCCTCCGTAGCTGCCAAGTGGCGGCACATAATATTACACCGTTCAGCAGTTTTGGCCTCTTCTATATATTGCTTGTTCAGTGTCGGCTGCTGCTATGAGCGCAAGGAGAATGTGATTTCTTAAAACATATTGAAGTTGGATTCTTCAAAAACCAGCAGCATACAAAATTCGATTTCGTTAACTCATTACAATCAACCCTACCTGGGGTATAAACCACCCTAGAAAAATCATCCTAAACAATTTAAAAATTCCAATAATTTACCATCAGATTAGATAAAAAGTGTAGGAACCAATTTAAGGGCTGTCATTAAATCTTCTCTAGCTATAATATAAATTTTGAATAGCCTGCACCAAAATATATATGAGGGATTTGATATCAAATTCTGGGGTTCTGCTTAATTTGTTTGCAGTTCCCACTTGCTCTTTGACCTACCCAGCTTTTGCTGTAAATTCAAGTTGCCTGTTCATTCTCAAGAAAGAGCATAATTACAGTAATTAGTTCAAAAATTAAAGATTAAAAAGGAAAGAGATTGTTGATTGGTTTTTGAAAATTAGGTTAAACTCTCTTTCTTTCTGTGTTTCAACACTGGTGAGAGAAGATGACGCGTACTCCACGGCAACAGCACGGCTGGATTGAATTGAATATGAGCATACACGACTCATGGACTTGATAGAAAAGCCATGTTCTTTCGTTTCTCTTGGATGATGTTTGCCACAAAAGCCAAGCAATTAAATTTATTGTCTAATTTAATATTAATTAGTGGAGGTAATGGGTGGTCTACATTTCATTAATGTAGATTTAGTGGATTCCCTTTTCTAATTATTATTGTCAAAATGGCCTCTCGCAGACTCAAAGAAACAATTAGTAGTCGCAAATTGCAAGCGGCAGGAGGGTGTCAACACTTGTAAAGGCAAAAAGAGAGAATACATTTGTTTTTATTCAGTTCGTCTTAAGAGGATTATTATTATTATTATTATTATTATTATTATTATTACTCTTTAATTAGACCGATAGTATCATTATTGAACCCCACGGGGTCCACTGATATTGTGACTTTAGCGTTGGAATGTTGTAGCCAATATCCAACTTCTTGTTAATTTAATATTAGGGTTTGTCAACTGTGACACGTGAATTCATGTGAAGAGGGTCCTCCATGTTGCTAAAACTTCGGATTCTTTGAGTGTTAAATTGTCATTAAGCCTCATTTTAAAGGAGTTAATCAAAGTAATTTAATACTGTTAGGAATATTAATCTTTTACTAAACTTTTCTTTTTAGCAGTCACACTAATTAATTAACAGGACCGAAAAGGTAATAGCTAAAGCAGCAATTCACTAGAACTTTGGAGTCAAGTTTGTGAATGGATTAATTCGTATTTCGTCTCTGAAAGACATCGTGGTTTTGTTATTAATTTTACTTGAAATTTGCAGCACAATCCAAGCAATAGAAAGAAAATTCTATGGAATTCAATCCACATTCTGAATGTCATATCTTTTAGCTGCAGGATGGTGTTTCAAAATACAATATTATTGGCACATTATTCATTAACAAGATAATTGCTAATATACATTTAATTTACCTGCATTATTTTAAAATATATAATAAATAATTTAGAATAATTAACATAAAATTCAATAAAATTAATAGAAAATATAAATATTAAAATAGATAATATAAAACTTAAAACGATGAATATAAGAGTTAAAAATTTTAAATATAACATGTTTGAAATAAAGGGAAATGTATTGTAAACAGTCTCCTATAATCTAGTATATTGTAAGAGCTTCCAATTATGAATAAAAATGGATGGAGTTGGATTTCAGCAGAATAAATCAAAAAATGATAAGCTTACATTTTTCAAGTGCTTCATGGGAAAGTGATTAATGGAAGGAGAAGATGGTTGCTCTTTCGAGGAAAATAAGAGAAGATCACGTATCAAATTTGATTTTCATCTTCGAAATATACAAGTAGTGATTTTTTTTAATTAATGTTAATATTGAAATAATATTATTTAGCTAGTCTTTAGCTTTAAAGTTAAATTTTGAAGTTAAATAATTATTTAACATGGTATCAAATTAAATTTGATCTTACAATTAATTTTGTGCTTGAATACCCTACAAATAGTATTCTAATTAATTAGAAAGTATAATGATGAATATTTCAAATTTGATAGTGTCCCAAGGTAAATATGATCTTGGTCCAACTTATCATTTTCACTTTTATTGTTTGGGAATGGATGATACCATGGTCATTCAACAAAATGACTAATTCTAAGATTTAGGATTTATTGCTACTCGAGAATTCATCATATATATATATATATATGAAAAAATGATTGAAAGTTTCAAATTTTTCAACTTTAAATAATTTTTTACACTAATGTTTAATTGTTAAATCAATGTATTTTTAATAATTGAGATTAAATACAATACATGTATTAGTTATGTGTATTAATTACATAAATTAAATTTTTGAGTCTTTTTCATATGTGCACGTGCGCAATTACTAGAACCGCCAAGGATCTCCCCTGGGTCTCCCATAACAATTAACCACAAATTTCTTCTTATAAAATATGGTATATAATATATTCATGTTAGAGCTTATGGATGAAAGGAGAAAATCATCCCACAAAACTATTAATTTATCCCATATTTCTTTTTACACTCTTACTAAAGCTAAAACCCTTGGTGATTAAGAGAGGTAAATGATGATGATATAACAATAACACTGCAAAAGGATTTGAACCAATTATTTAATTAATATATAAAAGCTTTACCTTCGTTACAAGGGTATACAAAGTAAATAAATGGGCAAATAACAAATGCTTTCCCACCTCAAATTTAATTTAATTTAAGTAAGTGTGATGTAATTTAATCCCCAAATTGTGAAAACACAATTAAAATCTAGGAACAAGAGCATGGGCAGAGAATCCTCCATCCTGCCAAAGGAATGGTCTTCCAAGAAAAACTTTTATCATTTTTTTTACGCGACAAACATCTTATTTGCAGTGAGGCTATTCAGTACTACACGTGGGAGGGAGAATGGTCATGCTGCAATACAAGAAGCTATGCCTTGGCCACACCAGACATGTGGGGCTATTACATTGCATTTGCCCTAGTAGCAGAGAGATACATTGCATGCTCCATTCAAGCAAAATGATATTTAAAGAAATGACATTTAAGAAAGGGAGAGTCTTTTACGATATATTTATGAATTGTTTATCATTTGCTTTAATACAAATTATAGTACCATTTGTTGCAAATTATATTAGTGTTTCTGGGACTTGTGATCGATATATTTGATTCTAGTACTTAAATATGAACAAGAACGAAACTATCTGACTTAGAAACAATTTAAAGATTTCTTTTCCTCTCTTCAATAATAAACAAATCGATAGCTGTTTATACACTATTACTGAATTAAACAACAATTAGTTACAATTGTCTTTAAAGAAAAGAGTAAACAATACCACTGAACTAACCATTTCCAAAATGTACAGCAATTGAGCAAGATGGAGCTGATCTTCATTCAGATCATGATAAGACAATCATAAATACATTCATTACTATATGAAGGGATCATCTTAATTTACGTCCCAAATTTATGGGACCCTTCCTCTTATTTTCAGCACATTTGATTCCTTTGAACGACTTAAATTCAATCTGATACAAATTTCAGCCAAACTTCAAAAGCAATCCAATTCGACACATTTAATCTAAAAATTAATCTGAAACCACCAAGCATGTCCTAGAATCATCCGCTGAAAACCTTATATTTGATACTCTCTACTCATTGCTCATTGCGGTGAGTAAAAGTAGGAAGCAAGAGCTTAAAACAGACATGAATATTGTATTGCCTATTAGCAAACCAAGAACCCAGAAGTTTTTGCTAGATGATGATGCTCATCCCACATATTTATATACTCAAGTCTTCATCTGTTGATATAAACTATTATCCACTTTGCATATATCAAGATATATATATATATATATATTAAAAGTTCCAATCCCTTAAAAAAATTGCAAAAGCAAAACTCTAGATGAACAATTAATAATACTTACATTAGTAACTAGAATATAGTTCCAAAGAAACTGCGTCTTTTTTACTGGAAACAGAAATACGAAGGGTAACAAAGAAAGTTTTAATATGCATTGGAAACCGTGGTTTCTCTTCTCTTCTCTTCTCTTCTTCTCAATCCTGTTCTTTCTATCTTCTTCTCACGTCTCTATCTTTCAATACAACAAAACCTAATTAAAGATTCACCCAAACGATCTCAACTATATTTTTCTAGTAAGGCGGCCGTGCATGAGCCCAAGCATATGCCTCATGTAGCTGACCACCATTTGGGAGTAGATTCGGTGACATATTATAAACCGGCAGTGATGAAGGATCTAGCAGCCCAGTCTGCTGCCCACTAATTCCAATTTGTGGCGGCGAATTGTTACCAGCCCCTTGGATCTGTCCTTGACCTGTCTCTTCATCATCTACTAAAGGCAATCTCTCGTAAGTGGCATTCGCAAAAGTGGCAGCTATCAACATCACAGGCCCTGCTGCCACCAGCTGCCCCACTACACTGCCTCCGACCACCTGTCCCTGACCGCCGGCCAAGTACACGGTGAGGCCGGTTGATCCAGGAGGGGCTGGTCCGGGAAGAAATGCCCCGGTAAGGGACAAAACTTCAAACCTACCATGAAGTGCCACCACAGCACCGGGTGCTGCAGGTTGCCTCAGCGTCACGTTAGCCACGGAGCCACTGCCGCTTAGAACGCAAACGCCACGCTGCCGCCTTCTTGCAAACTGGGCTACACTTTCTGCAATATCAGCACCACCAGCGATCTCCATAACATGGCTACGGAGAGCGTTAGGGCTATCCCGGGTCACAAAAATTGGTGGTTTGGGCTTGTTTTTGGATCCGGGAGGCCGGCCTCGGGGTCTTCGGTTACCAACTTCAACCGCACCCTCTTTTGGCTCATCTCCTGTTTCTCTGTCTTCGTCTTCGTTGCTTCTGTTGTTGCTAGAGTCATTCATAGAAATTTCATGATCGCGTTTGTTTAAGATCGATGAATTGGCTGCCGGGTCCATGCTCGGCAAGCCCACTTGACTGGTCCACCAAGGATTAGCCAGGATTGCAAATTGAGTCAACACAAGTAGAGAAGAAGAAGAAGGAAAGAAATTTGTATACCTTGTTTCAAGGGTTTGAGTTTTAATTTTCTTGTTTTTTCTTCACAACCTGAGGATTTGAGATCAGAAAGTCAAAGCTAAAACTTAACAAGAAGCAAAATTTTTTCTGTTCAAACAGGGATTGCTGTATTTTACTGTGCTCAGCCTTTCACAGGTTTTGAAGGGAAGGGAGAGAGAGTATCTGCAGAAGCTGATTGGAAAAACTAAGAAAGAGAGGTAGTGTGAAGAGAGAATTAGATGCAAATTGCTAATGGAATCAAGTAAAGGAACAAAAGAAAAAAGCTCTTTAATTAACAGGTGAAGAAGAATCTAAAGACTAACAACGCACCCAGAAGTGATCTAAATGAAGAGAACAAAGAACAGATGCAAAACCCTTGATAAAATCAATTGCAAAACACAAACAACAGACAAAGAGAGAGAAAAGATTGCAGTATTTAAAAGAAGAGACCAAAGAACAACAAATGGATCATTTTTTTCTCTTTCCTTGTATATCTTAGCTAGCTAGCTCCGTGTTTGTGTTGTAATTAGGGGAGGTAAGTCTGCTTTTCTTTACAATTTACCAGTATATATCTATAAATGAAGTCCCCAAATAAGCTCTCCTTTTAGAGATCATTGAAATTAGGGTTTCGTGGGGCCGCGTGCGCGTGGGCAGGTGGGAAGCACGTCGTTTTCTCGTGCCCCAACACATCAATTTGTAAATAGCACAGAGAGAGAGAGAGAGAGAGAGAGAGAGAGAGAGCTACAACATTACTGCTAGTAGTTGCTCACAATCTTTCAATGCATTTCCTTCGCGGTATGCAAATGATCTTGCGTCCATTCTCAACATTTTCGTATTTGCCCGAAGTCTTTGTCCACGGTTCCAATTATTTCTGTCAACCTAATTAAATTAATTATAAATGATGTCGTACTAATTGTCTCAGTGTAACTTGTAAGAATTTGAGAAGCAATTTGTTACGAATTCGAAGTATAGGCAACAAATTAACATCAAGTTCATTGCATATTGTCTATTTGTCACTAACCGTACATAATAGAACAAGGGTAAATGATTTTCCAGTGCCATAAGGCACTAACAGCGGATTAAGTGTTGGTTACAAGGATGGTGATGATACAAATATTGTCAATATAATAATAATAATAATAATAATAATAATAATAATAATAATAATAATAATAATAATAATAATAATAATAATAATAGTGATAGACAGTCTCATAGGATCTCGATACTGTGATGAAATGGTTGTACTGATCTAATCATTTATTAAAGCAATTTAAAACTATTGCACATGTTATAAAAGTTGTATTTAAATCAGATAAAATTGGGTTGAAGCATCATATTGTTATTAGATATGGGATTTCTTAGAGTAATTTTATAATGAAATTCAATGCGCACGCGAAAAGATGGACTCATAAAATATAATAGAAATCGATTAAGGCACAGAATACATACATACTTGTATATATATATATATATATATATATATGCATTATTATAAAGCTTGCCCTTATAAAATATTTGAAGAGACGTAGTCGAGCGAGAGAGAGACTCAACGATGACATTAATTTTCGAGGCAAGTAAAAGGTGAAGTATATTAAAATAAAATGTGGTATCTTTGTGACTTCAGCATGAGTGGCGACCACATCTAAGATTACACCAAAGAAGATGGGAGATATGATTTGCCTAAGTTTAGTTTTTGTTCGAAGTTTAGGTGTTATGATTTTAAATTTATTATTGTTTAAAAAATTATTAATTATTAAATATTAGTGAAAAATAAATATTTATCGTAAAAATAATTAGTAATTACTTTTAACTTTAGGGTACAAAATGAGAATTAAGGAAAGCGAAAAGTTTTGCTTGGGGCTTTTGATCTTGTTAAATCATCTATTGTGAGTAAGATAGTCTAATAAATTTGGAATCAAATAAAATCAAGAAGAGGTATCAGATAATAGTTTTAATTTGGGGACAAGTGAGAGGTTAATTTGCCACAAAACCTTATCTCAATTTGCTCATGCGTCTCCACAATTAAAGATTCAGATTCTTCTATAATTTTTCCTTCGCTTCATAATTGATTCTACCAGGAATTCCACCATTCAATTTCTTCGCTAGATACAAGAACATGACAAGCAGTTTGTCTACGACAACATAGCATAAATGACAATTAATTTCTAAACTTGTAATAATTTAACATCAAATTAAAGTCAATACAGTACAGTTCTATAAGTTTTTTTCTTGTAGTTTTTATTGTACCAAATGAATATGGGATCAGCTGTCTATTTTTTCTTCTATCTTTTATCAATGCAGTGCCAACTCTTATGCCTTGATTATCAAGTATGCTAGTCAGAGTGAAAATAATGTATTTCGTTTTAGTTTCATGTGCATTACATAAATCAAATTTAACCATTCCTACGAAAAAAATTGTTCAAAAGCTTGAGTCGATCTCTTGATGAGACTGATATAAATGGAAACTAATCAGTATGCATGTTATTAAAGACTAAAATTTAAATAGTCTCATTTGAGGGTATAGAATAGACCGTTCTGCTTAAACACATAGCTAAAAAGCTCTATGATATTTATGATCATTAATTTCAATCATAAAATTATGATTATTTAGTAACAATTATTTTTATTTCACCCAACATTATTATGCGATTTTTTTTTGATGTTTTGGCAAAACAAACTATAATTTCACAAATTAACATCACGATGATAATGTTCTTGAATGAGAGAACATTCACGTTTGTGTAAGTGTATGATTTTGGAAAAACTTGGTTTATTCTATATTAGAGAAAACATTCAATCCTCAAGACGCTAGTGTCAATATGTGCAAGTTCTATTTTACAAAATGCAAATTTATGTATAACTTTTTGTAATTTAAAGTTAAATTATTGCAATTTAAGGCTTAATTTAATTACTAAATATAAAAGTATCATATAAAAATGCGTAAAATTTCAGCAAAGGAATCAATATAAATGAGATACGAGAAGATATCGATTACAAGTTGACTCGATGACTAGTGGATTCCAACTCCAGCAAATTAAAGGAAGCAAATGAGGGATGGAAAGGAGGAGTCAGCCTCAATATTGATACAATGTGGGCCATCAATTCTAAGGTTAGTAATGATTAGTTATTTAACCAAATGTGATTCGATCTACTTTTAATTTGACAGGTAGCCAACTCTACCATCATACAGATATAGTTGTGCCATATGAATGATACAAGACCTTCATTCACATATATACCTTCATATTGACTGTAAAGTGTCTTACAATACCTTTATAATTTGTTAGATTTTTGATAACGAAGTGTCGTACGATGCCTTTATCTCTGACACACTTTCAACAAAGAATCACTGCCATACTTTATTTAAACAATCTCTCTCTCTCTCTATACATATATATATATATATATATATTTAATAGATGAAAAAATAAAACAATAAAGCAAACAATTTAATTACCATTCTCATCCATATATCCAGTAGTTTGTCAACAACAATTAGTGTGTGACAGGCCAATTGAGAAGGCATAAAACTAACAAGGGAACGTTCAAATGTGTAATTTGAAAACAATTTCTGAAACTTACAATAAATCTCTAAAGATTTACATTCAAGTTGATAGACCAAAAAGAAAAAAAAAAACTTAGTTTCCTTTTTTATTGTATTCTCAAAAAGTTCATGACATCTCTATGCAAAAATGCCATTGCCATCTGCCTTCTCTGGCTGGCATATTGCAGTTCAACACTCTATTTAAGCTGAGCAATTCTCTCCAAGAAGCCATGAACGCTTTTAACGAGTGTTCTCATATAAAAAAAAAGGATTGAGACATGTAGATTACATATTACACTTCTTTTTTATGGCACCCAATTCACATCACAATACTGCAGACTTGAGCAGACAAGTTTTAATGTTCTACTTCAACCATTCATGAGGACCCTCAAAAAGAAAAGAAGGGCTATCAGCATCTATAACACATTCTTTTTTTTCTAATCTCACATAACAAAAATGTGTCTAATTCCTGTAGATAAATTGAGACATTCAAAATATCAAAACTCTATAGATTATTCATTAAAGTTTTTGTCCTTCTTATCAAATTATCCTTTTTTTAAAGTATTCTCACATGACGACTTGGATATATAGCAAGGCCAAGCAAGTGCTCCCCATCCAAACATAAACATCATTCAGTGGCAGTAACTACCAAGGTTAGATTACTTGCCTGATGAGATAGTGTATAACTAAGAAGGAAACCACAAAAGATCCCAGAAACGTACACATTCTCCAGTTGGATTTCTTCTCCAACACCTATAGAACAACAACTTATGGTAATCAACCATTTCAAGACAGCTACAGAAATGAAGAGACAAACAAGCATGAAAATAGTAAATCAGATGTAGTTAGGGTACCATCTTAAACCGATCCATGGTTCCTAACATGATACCCATTGATGCATCCATACTGTTACATTGATTTTACAACATAGTCTACTCAAAACAAAGGCAGCAAAAATTTTCATTTAAATATAGTGCATGTTGGACAGCTATAACAAATCATTCGGTCAAGCAAATGGATATGACTCTCCACTTCCTCATGTATATCACCTGTTAGCTACTAATGAGTTAATTAAGTGTTAACATTCTTCATAAAGAGAGTATAGATTTGTAAGCCATGCCTTCTCACAATCTTATGATTTACATGTATCAACAGAAGGTCCAGCTTATTACATGCAGGTAGTTCCATTCACATGTGAGAGTGTTTGAGTAAGCGCATGTACATAGGTCGGAGATGACTTTCATGGACTTGATTCTGTAAGGGTATGTGTTTGGTTGGTGCCCACTAAAGTGCGTTTATGGTATGGATAAGTTCAACATGAAAAAGGTGAGCAAATGCATACTGCTACTAAGAAACACATTGCTTGTGTTTTAAGGCCACATTTAATAACAATTAGTAACTTCCCAAGATTCTTCCTCGTCAGAGCAATTCATGCATCACAGCAATTGATCCAGGTATTTTCATACTGGAACAATGACACTAAGAAATTTCAAAACATGCCTCCATGTGTAAAGCTGGAGATCACACTAATAAGGACAATAGGAACTCAGTGACCGTGATACACTTTAACAACAGCAAGGGAGCTGACAAAAGAAGTTCTAGCTTTGCATAATAAGAGACTTAAATTACAGGTCAGTCACCATTGATCATATCAAGCATAAATAAGTTATTCTAAGTGTACACCACTAGGGAGTTCCACCATATTATAAACTACCATCACCAAGTATGAATTACTGTAACTAAATTTTATTAACATTTTTTCCATATCTCAGTCCTAAAAGCACACCACATAATCGATATAGAGCTACAGATTTGAATGCATAAAATCATTACATAACAACTTAAGTGGTATAAAAGCAGTTAAGATGTACATTTTATTAGACAAATTACATCTCTATAATTGGATAGCAAAGCAAGGATACCTAGGTTGAGACTTACTCTCTTAATTAAGAAAAGTAACTCTTTCTTTCAAACTCTCCATTGCTTTGTCATTTTCATGATCACTAATTCCACTGGAGTAAGAAGATGAAGCCTTAAGACCACCTTCCTCAATGCCATCATAGTCACCAAAGAGAGCCCGTCTAGAAGCACAGTGCTCCCTGCATAAAATATTAGTATGACACACTTTAACTTCTGAATAAACATACCATGAAAGAAATCCAAAGTCTATATAAATTTAAGAAAATTTCTGAAAAATAAGTAAAAATGGGGAAAACGCTTTTATTTAGATGTAATAGAGTTTGTGCCTAATACCTGCCTCAACCTCATCAAACCCCTGAACCACTTTTTCTAATGCCCGAGAGAAACAGTTTGAGACCATCACTTAGTCCATGAACACTAGTTCTATGAGCTAAAAAGAAAGAATAAAACTTCTTCTGAGCAACAAACACCGCTTTTTCTTTTGTTATTATTATTTCGGCTTCCAATTTTAAATTGATTAGAAGCAAATCAACAAGCAGTTATCATATCTATCCCAAAATGAAAGGAAACAAGGAATAAATGGTGGCTGATATCAATTTCACTGATCTCCTTGGAAAGAATGAAGCTAGGACTAGTAATGCATACACTTAGCACAGTCTAAGTATCCCACATCAAGACTGGAAACACAGAATGCCAAATAAATTAAAAGAAAATCTTATTTTCCATACACAAATGAACTTTCAGGAGGAAATTTGGATATTAAATTCTCAAAGACGCCAAGTTGCCACATCCAAAATTAAGTGTAAAATTTCAAGTGTGGCATGTCTTGCAATCTGAAATCATTGCATCGATTGCAACATGGATGGACCTTGAGGCCAGTACCAAGAATTTTCCAACACCCAACAATGCAAACATGGATGAAGATTGGAAGTACAGGATGTCATCGCTGTAATGAGGGATGAGCCATATACTAGGAAAAATAACCACAGAATGCAGTGTCGGGCTTGAAACATCATCATCGGAAATGGATGTTGAAAACATCATTTTATAGCATTTTTACTGTTAAATTTCAATAATAACACATGGATATGATAACACTTCTATATAAGAATAATTTGGGTTCAATGTGTCAAACTGTTGAGCTGCCATTCCTCCCAAAATCAATTAGTGTTAGGAGTACACAACTCATGTCTTTGATGGCATTCCACATCTTACGCCACTTGGTTTGTGAAACTCTACAGAATTGCAACAATCATTGGCAAAAAGTGGCATTGTAGAGCTTCAACACAAAGCATATCTGACTTGTATGTGCAAGTTCTTAATTATAAAAAGAGTACTTTAAAATATCAAGAATTTGACCTTTATTAACTCTGAAAATCATAACAGAGAAAATTTGTGGAGTAACCTGCCTCGAATGAAATATGTCCAGCAACCAATATAACCAAAATATAATTTTTTTGTCTATTAAAGCTTCAATATTATTGTTGAACTCCCTGTCAACAGTTCAAGTTTTTGAGATTAAGGTTAGTAAGCATGGAATAACAGCCTGCTTAGCCAAGAGGTATTCTACCCAAACATGAAAATTCTCCCAGCCTACCAATTAAGTTACAAAGCAAATTGCTTTCCACATGTGTGTTTAAGTGAGTTTGGTTCTGTGTGATACATCTGCTAAATAAAAATTCAACCATGCACACGTAAAGAGATTAAGAGTTCAATTGCAATTGTTGAGCGATTCCCTAGGATTGAACCAATTATGAGCTCTACAAGTACACTGCCATCAACAACATGATTAAGGACTTGTTTAGTTATTGAATAGAACTCCCACTAACCAAATGTAGTTTAAAAACACAATTCAAGAGAAGAAATAAAAAATTTTGACATGGCAACAACAGGCATTCAATTATAACACAACTCTTGTGTACTGAACAAATAGACTCCGATTTATTAATTTATTCATTCTTGAGTGAACTGAAAACCCTAGAAATCAATGCAAACGGTCTCCGTAGTGTTCGAAATGGAGGTAAATGCAGGCAATGAATAAGCGAGATAAGAGTTCTGAAAATCAGATTTAACAGAATGAAAGTTGAAAAATATGTTGTTCGTATATTACTGAAATTAAAACAGGTGCGACAAACCGACAATATAAACGCACCTTCGGTAACTCATGGTTTACAACAACCGCCAGCTTCTCCGTTCGTCTCTGCTTCTACGTGTTGTTTTTAGATAAAATTAACATGAGATACACTGAATGAGCCTATTTCATATGATTTTAATGCCCCGTTTGGATGCCGAGAAAATGCAGAGAAGAAGAAGGAAATTTTAAAAAGAAAAGAAATTGAAAATTTTAAAACATGCGATTTTAAATCGATTGTTTGGGCTGTCAGAAATCAAACCCTCGCTCAAAGTACCTTCCAACGACCTGCGACAGCTGGGTGATTGAAGACAGAATGAAGCAGGTGTCGGTGGCCTATTAGGCCCAGATTGTACGGCCCAATTGAACCTTCCAATTTTGGCAAAATTGGTTCGGTAATTGTGGTGTGTCAAAGAATGGACCTAAAAAGACGTACGGCAAATTGGAAGTTACAATCCCATGGCTGACGTGGGGAGCAGTGATAAGGGTGTGGGTGAATTTTGAGCTGCTAGATGAGTCAAAATTAATGATGATATTGATACATTGACTGAAGGCAATCCCGTACCACCACTTTCAGTGCGTCATTAACGTTATGGCACCTGCTTTTCTTGCTGGATATTTGCTGTGAATACATCAACTTTCACCATTATAATCCGACCCACATTGATGTCACAGCTTTATAATGATGAGTGGGCAATGAGACACGAGAGAGAGAGAGAGAGAGAGAGAGAGAGAGAGAGAGAGATAAAACGTTGTTATTACGGCAACATAATCACGTATTAATATCATCTAATCACTGAAGTGAGATATTGCCATAATTTGAGCTTCCTCGTCCTCAAGCCACAAAACCAAAATACGTATATTACATAATTTCCAGATAAGTTCATTCATAGATCTTGTAATCTGTGACTGCAAGCACATTTGCTATACCATTACAATACATCTTAAAGCATATTAGAAGAATGGTCCATTTCATTTCCATAAACATATGAACGATCTGGATGATTCTCTGCGTCTACTTTAAAGAAGGATTGAACGCTGTTCGGTCGGGTTAAGACTAACCCAAACCAACTCAAAAATGAATTTTAACCCAATTTAAACCTTTCGTTCCGCTTTAATTGCGTGTTACGAATTTTTCTTTTTCCATGGTCACGAGCACGTTGGAAGCTCGGAGCGTACAGATAGGAATCATCACAGAGAGTTGTGCATCCACGAGATGTTTATACAGCGTCCATATGATTTAAGTACGAGGAGGAATGGAAGCAAAGTTGTCAGTTCAATAGAAGAAGACGCTGATGTCAGATTGCATAGTTGCTTGTCAAAGGACATATACTGTGACACCCACATGACACTATTATATAGCCAACATCTGAAATGTCTAATTGAATTAGTAGGTGTATCTGTAAGGAAAAAGTGTTGATATCTCCATTCATGAACATGAAGTTAGAAAATAGGATTTCCTGCCAGGACTGCGATATTTTGGCATCCAATACGATACAATCAGAAGCACAACGTTGGACCTAATAGAACCCTCTTTGTCCACCATAACGCAAATGACTACCAAGGAATAATTTCCTGTTACCCTTGTCCACAAGAATCCAACATTATTTCTTTTAAAATCCACAGTTGATATCATAATCTAATACTAGAGGAAAAATTAGCAGATACATCAGCTTGGTTTGTGCTCAATCAAAATGAACCAGTGACCAACAGTGAACCAATGAATGGAAAATCAGAGTTAAGAGACACTAATAGACAGCAAGTATATTGTCAATGAGCCAATTTCTAGCATCAAAGCATTATAAGCTGAAAAGAGAACAGAATTTTCAGAAGGATATAAACCTAACCTTGTGCACTCAAAAAAATTAAAAACACGTTCTATAGAGAAGAATCTATAACTGGAATTATATACTTTAGAAGTCAAATCGTCCTGTACCTTGTGCAATAAATTACATTACTCAATTCCAAACTTCAATATATTCACATTTTGTTGAATTATCATCTGTGTCTTCATACAAGTATCAGGAGTGAAGAAAAATGCTCTACATCTCTTTTCAGAGGTATACAAATCCAGCAATGTCATCAATTGATAAAAGAGGTTCCACACTGTAACTGCCAATCCAGACAATCCTCAAAATCAAAACTGCTAGCACAGTCTAACAATGCATTTTGCTGATGTTCATAGCGACATATATAATTCAGTCCAACAAGGAGCTCGCAGATGACTGCCTCCGCCTTTTCCCTATCAGCAAAATACAATGTTTGCAGCAGAAGAACATTTGTGCGCATAACAATTTGCTGTTGCTCAAAATTACGTTCACTTTGCCATCTGATCATATTATGCGCCAGTGGGGCAAGCCACTTCAGTATCCTATCAAGGGTTTCTTTCCAATCATGGGCAAGCGGAGCATCGTATATTGCCAGATTCTTGACATATGACTTGAGATTAGTCTTCAAAGACATTCTTAAACTCGCTGGTAACATCTGATACAAATCATCCCTTGCTTCCTCACCAACTAGATGAGGGTAACGAAGTAGCTTCTCTATGACAATTATGACATTAGCATAATGCAAGGCTAGAGCAGAGCCACCCACAGTGGAAGGGGAAGCGTATGCTGTTAACCTGCTTTTGGGACCAAAGTTTGCACTGTTTGTTACACCACAAACGGCTTGCCTCTGATCTCCACTGAAAGGAGCACCAATTTGATTAAAATAACCAGCATAGCTTGTGTCTCTCTTCAAACTTCCATTCCCATCACTGCAACAACCCGAAATGTGGCTACTACGTTCCTCAAAATCAACCTCATCATCAGCATCAAACTTTGCAATAGAACTGCTTAAACTAAGACACTCCATCAAAAGCCTCCCAGGACTAGTCCCACACCTAAAATTAATATCCTCCACCCTAAAACCCGCTGCCTCGCTTCTCTTGGAATTAAGCCGAGGCTTCAGACTTGCCACCCTTTTCTCCAATCCACCTCTTTCTGTCAACCCCGAATGGTGCCTATTACTACTACCCTTACTTTGAACCCTTCTAAATGGCCCTGAAACCGCTTGGACATGACCTGAAACTTGCATGCATTCATTCTTCAACAAGACACAGTGTCCCTCGATCAACCCAAGAATGTCCCTTTTCAGGACAGACTCCCCAAAAACAACACAAATTTTAGCATAAATCGTACACACAGTCCTCGCTAACAACTCTACAACCTTGTCATACGTCTGGTTCCAAAGCGAAATTTCCTTGAGATGCCTCACATCTTGCTTCTGCCAAATCAATTTCTGCTCAAACGCTTTTCGACTTTCTTCATGCTGATTCTGTTGAAACTTCTTCGTAGTCTGCTCTAATTCATTCAAAACCTCCATTTCACTATACAAATTGGACGTAGCATTCACTAACCTCTCCATTTTCTTAACCATACCATCCATATTTTTAACCAAAAATCCCAACTCTTTAACATCAATAACTCCACTCACAACATCATTATACACATGTTCAAACCCTTGCAAAGCCGGTTCACTACATTTCTTGCCCAGCCTAGAGACAACAGTAGCGACCCGGTTCAAATCATCAAGCTTCTCAGCTAAAGCAAGCCGAAGCAGGTAATTCTGGTCGGAAGAAACCAATAACTTAATCCCCTCAGAGTTCAAGATCTCGGATTTCAGTTTCATGATCTCTGAATCGGTTAAAGATTTGTGTAAATGAATAGTTTTGGACATAATATTAGCAACTTCAAAAGAAAGGATCCCAACGAAGCGTTTGGGCTCTGGGTTTTTACTGCTCTTGTTCTTCTTCGAAGAAGATTCAAGAAGAAATGCGTGTTTAAGATTGGTACTTACTTGGTTCCCCATCTTCAGTATCCAAGGTTCTGCAACCATTTCTGCTCGGGATCTGAGAGACTTGTAGTTGATCTTTGTGTCGGAGAAAGTAAGCGCAACGTGTGCGGGGAGAAATCAGCAGCGCAGAGAAGCTCTCATTGTGTTTGCGGGAGTAAGACAGAAGTGGGGGATAGCTGTTTTTGAAAACTGGCCGAGGGTTTGAGTGTTTTAGCGCTGTGTTCTGATTCCGCCGTCCTGCCAGTCAATATAAGTGTAACTTAGTTTTTAAGTCTGTTGACTTTTTTTTTTTTTTTGGCAAAAATTTTTCTCTGTGTCAAAGAATACAATGGAATGGTTAAAATTTGAAGTACTAGAAGTAGTTAGGGTATTAAATTTTGTTTTCTAAATTAAAAAATAATGTATTTGGTGGTTATTTTTTATTTTATAAATATAAATATAAATTTTTGGTTATTTTTAAATAAATATTGGCCAAAATTGGATTTACAAGATAAGATATCTGATTGGACATTGGTATTGGATTTGTTTTGCAGTCTAGAAATTAGGCCAACGACTACCTTGACATATTGTTTAAATAGTTTCCCTTATACGATATTAATTTATGATTGACCAAAGACTTGGGCAAATGAATTACATGACATTAATAAATTTGTGTCCGAAGTCAAGCTATAATTTTGTATGGGAAGGGGCATGAAGTTGAAGGATCATAAGCAGAAAGAATTGGGGATATGGGATCATAAGCAGAAAGAATTGGGGATATTGTTTCCTTGGCTATGAGGCTTATTTTTTTTTTTTAATTAGGTGATATATTTTAAAAAATTTAAAATAAAATTTAAATTATTTTTTATTAATTGTATCATATATTAATATCTATTTAAATTAAAAAAAATTATGAAAAAATTTAATTTTTTTTTTGGTACAATGTATCTTTTATTTTTATTATAAAATATAAAATTTAAAATAATTGATATAAAAATTTAAAAAATTTAAATGAATTTCATATTTAATGCATTGAAGTCGTATCTTATTTTGAAATGTAAGCATACATGTACCACTGTTTTCTGGTTTTCATACTCAATTTGTCGTCTTCGCAGAGGAGCATTACTGAATTAATGTGCGAGGTTAATTATGCTGGGTTCTTTTCAAGGATTTGGTATCTCCACAAGTCCCAAACCCAAGAAAGTTGAGTGGTGATATGAAGTGGGTTTGACCTAGGATTTCGTTTGGGTCAACAAAAGAGAAGATACAAAATCAACTATGGCTTGAACTTCAATGCAAGTTCATATACTTGATTACAGAGATAGGAAAAGCATCAATTTTGGCTAAAATGAAATTGAGATCCATGATTCCATCAATACTAGAGGCAGACAAAGTTTGGTGCACAAAATCCTCTTCAAGTTTGCAATTTGGAGTTTCCAAGTCAATGATTAAAGAGACGCTAGATGGTTTTGTGTTATGGATCGGTCAAAACCAATATATATATATTTTTTTATCGTTGTTTGTGATTCTCTTTGCAGGGCAATCGATGGCAGTACTTGATTAATGGGAAAAAAAGGAGTCAACAGTGGAATGTTGCTGGTAGGACCTCTTAGTTATTAATGGTTTGGAAAAAACCGCAGTTTGGCTTGAAAGGTTGCAACTAAAGGCATGCATTTTCCAATTGTTGGGAAATTCAGGTGTCATCTGCTCCTCTTTTCTGTTTGATATATATACTAGCTTTGCTTTTACAATTAAGCACAGGCTGCGCAGAACCTAGGAAATTAATGACATCGATATGACACCCTTTTCAAATATTGCTAGCTTTTAATGAGGACTTTGGTGTAGATTAGTTGATTAATAATCAAAGAAAATGAAGTTTACAGATGAACGAGTTTGACTAAAGTGATCATCAGGCAGAGTTTGTCAAAAGCTAACCGCAGTGCGAGTTGGTAAAGAGCGAAGACCAGCCATATGGATGCTCGAAGAAACAATCACATAATGACAAATTTTAATACCATACTGCATTCTGAGAACCTAGCTATCTCACTAAAGCAGAACTTAATCCCAGCTTATTAAAATGAATAGTCTTCGAGAATCTGAAACTTCTGCCCATAAATGATGATCATGTGGGAGTTCAGAGCTGCTGATCCAAACTTTCATTTTGCAAGGGAATATTACATACATAGTAAGGCTGCAGGCTTGATCGGCAGCTTCATGTGGGAACAAGAAGAATCAACAGCAATCAAAGACCACGTTTCTGCCACTTATCAGATCTTAACATGTGGCCAAAAACTTTGTGTGGCATGCACATTGCAGTAGAAGATGGGTTTATTACTCTGTAACAGAAGCATGCGTGTTTATTTCCCTAAGAGCATTAAGTGCAGCATAACACTGCTGCCATCTGATAGCATTTTTGTTTTCTGTTACTCATTGCAGAATGGAATGCTTTATGCAAGTGGGAAGTGGCCGAAGGACCCGAGGAAACTTTTCTTGATAGAGTTACCTTTTGCCTATGATTTTGTGTGTCTCAATGTCTTCTCCTTTCTCTTCTCATCATTTCAACGTTAATATATATGTGCATGCCATGGTCCATACTTCATCATCGTTTTCTTCCTTTCTTTCTTTTTTCAAATCAATACCACAAATAATTAATATTAGAATAGAGATTATCAATAATATATGTTGTGATATTAGATATAGCTTCCACCCATGCATATATAAAGACAAATGTAAAGTTAGAATTCTCTGACTACGGGGGACCCTAAAACAAATCCACCAACTATGAGACAAAGACACATATATGCATGTTGGCTGAGTGGAGAAGATACGTAAAAGCACAAAAGGATATGTCGATAGTTACAATTTCCCACCATTATTTTTTCCTGCATGTAAGTTTGTGTTTGGCAAGCCTAACTGTTCAATTTGCTTTGCTTTGCCCCACTCTACGCTTTTGTAATACACAAATATTTCTCTGTGGAGGTGGTGGTGCTTGTTTCTTTTTGGTTTTATCGGCTTATCTCTTTGACAAATGGTCCTCTTCAAAGCTATCAATTTCTTGATAACTTTATGAGAATCAATCAAGGGTGTTGTCTCTTGAGAAATCTGTCGGCCGTGCATAGACGATATATAATACGTCTCTCTCACAATCGCCAAATGGATGGGTTTTCTACCCCTTCTTCTTATCCATGATGAGATATCAGTCACTCAATTGTCATTCGAAATTGGTTGAGTGGCCATGGGCCGAGGCCGACTGGATTGCCAAACCCAACGGTTATCCACAGTGCTGGGCCAAGCCTACCCCAAATGTGACTACTGAAATTGCTGCTTGGTTCAGGCAGTGTGGATGAAGTAGTCAACATAATCGGGAGTTAGAAGTAGTCAGAAAGAAAGAAACCGACCATGCAGCTGCAGACCATGGTTTTGCTTTAATCGGCTTCTGAAAATATTTGCACTATAATATAATGTTTGAGGTTACATCTTAATTTTGAAGAGTTCATGGCTTGAATATTGAGGTTTGAATGCAATCTTCGTGATAATATTATGAAATGGACGTGCAAAGCTGAGGGGGACCAATTCCATACTTTCCATTCAATAACACACATTATTAATTAAAATGCTATTATCAAGTTTACGTTTCTTTGAAAATGACACTTATTTTATTTTATTATACTCCATAAAATGAATGCTCGATATGCCTCACGTACTTTTTTACAATCATGATATAATTGATTATCCAAAATTGTCAAATTTTGAGATTATACCATCAAAATTTTTTTTATTTTTTTATATTTATTATGTAAGATAATTTATTTTTTTTATCAATCTAACATCAATATTGTTAAATTGTATATTTGAGTGTTTGACGTTGAATTCATATTTAATAGTTTAATTTTTTTAACCAATTATTAAATGTATACGTTATCTGTAATTTTTTAAATTTTAACATATTATAATTTCAAATTTCGATATCTGAACTTCTTTCTTAGTTTTTTTGGATTGTATATGACCTTAAAATAATTTTTGCATTCACACGACCTTTCTAATTTTTAAATTTATGCCTTGATCTTTTAAGATTTACATATCTCTTGAATTCTAACATTATATTTTAGTCAATTAAAATTCATATGATCTTAAAATAAGATAATATTTTATTCAAAAAATTCATTAAAATTTACTTTAAATGTATAATATTGAGCATTTAATTAACATATATTTAAAAAATTAAACACCTAATATTAAATTTTTATCGAATAATATAAGCTTTTTAGCCCATTCAATAATTTAACTAACATGTTCAATATTCTAATGAAGTCTAAAAGCAAGATATGATGGTATATACAGCAAGGCCTCACGGGTTCACTTTCTCTCGCAATTTTATTAGATTGTAATATGAAGATTAATGGAGGAATATATGGTCAAATATTCACATTACTGAATTATTGACCATTATGAATGGCCCTAAACTAATCCTATGGCCACGAATGAATGACTGATTGACTATCTATGTAATTGGTGTCACTTTCTCGGGAATCTCTTTTCCTTCCAAGATTTGTGACACTTTATGTGGCTCTAAGTTCTTCCCAAGTTATTGAGTTCTGATTCTCATCAATTCACGTGTAATCCATTAACTATTGCAAAGGTGAGAAATTAGTGATTAACGATTGTAATCTACCACCAATAATAGCTATTCTATATCAATAGATCTTTATATTTTTTTTAAAAAAAAAAATTAGTTACAATTTAAAATTATTGAAACACAGAAAAGAATTTTAACACATTAAAATTTTAATTTTATTTTAAATTTTTATTATTTATTTTAATTTCTTATAACAACGATATCAAATTATTTAATTAAAAATTATTTAGATATAACAATATATGAATGTAACTTGTACAAACATACTAATTTATTGTGTTTTAGTGGTAAATTTGTAATAATATTTAAAGAATAATCGTGAATTTTATATTAATTTTTGATTGGTGAACATTGACTAAGAAAACTAAAGTATTTGATTAAAATATAAATATATTAATAATACAGCAATTATAATATTTTATTTTTAAATTGTTAATAATATATAATTAAGCGTTGGTTTAATAGTGTTAATTAATGCTACTTTATATAAAATATTAAATTAAAAATATAAATACTTATTCATACACTTGGTTATTAAGTACTCGGTTAATAATACTAATTAACATTACGTATGCTCGGTTATGTATTTTAATATATTTTTTTATTATTTTTAAATAGAAAAAGTATTAAATTTGATTTTTTTTTTCATTTTCAAATTCTATGCCCATTCGTTGGCTATTATTATAAGTACAATAATTGTAGATAGAAATACAATGATGTATTTGAATGATTCTTAATACTTTATTATTATTAATTTTTGGCCCCTTTCTTTCTTCTTTATTTAATTCGACTAAGACCGTTCAACTTGGATCAGATTCAGTTGGACCGACTGATAGGTGTCGTTGGCACCTAAACCGATTGACTGACTGATTTAGGTCGAGTGGATGGAGCAATTATTTTTCTAATTTTGTAATTAACCCAAAAGAATACACTATTGTACAGGGATTAACTCCCAATTAACAACATAATCGTAATTTACATTATTTTGTTGCTAACCGTAAGACAAAAACTGGCATCTCACATGTACCAATATTGCATTCGGATCATTAGTTTTCAATTTTCCCAGTTACCAAACAGACCAAAAAGGAAAATTCATTAAGAAAATTCAGGATATTGTTCAGTTTTCTGATTCATTAACTAATTCAGGCAGTATTTATAGACAAAATCATCCGTACGAAAAGTCATTAATTGTTACAGATTACAAATTATGAAAACCGTTAGGTCCACCGACTATTTCGGACCGGACTAATTACTATCTCTTAGTTAAACCGGCACAAAAAACGACGGCTTTATAGGGGCCGACTCGTAACAGAACGGCGCCGCAGGATGTTGCCACTTTTTGAACACCGGCTTGTCGCCTTCCGTCCGTTGCTCCTGCCGGGACTCCGATCTGGATTTCATCTCCACCGACTGATCGATAGACGTCGGCGACGAGGCCAGCGGCGATAGGAGCGGAATCGCGACGTTCCAGGTTGAAACAGGACTGATTTGCAGAGTAGCCGGGCGGCGACGCTGCAGCCGGCTGGGCTGGTGGCGGGAAGAGGAGCTATTTCTCGACGCGTCGGCCATAGAGAAAATATCTGATTAATAGAACAGAAGCTGAAGAAGAACAGAACGCACTGCGTGAATTTGGCTTTTTTTTTTTTTTTTTTTTAAAGAAAATTTTCGACCGTGTGAATGAAAATGATGGAAGAGGGAAAGGATTATATATAAGGGGGAGGCGGGGGCACGTGGCTTACAAGTTTGGACGTCCAGAAAGCGTCGAAAGTGGAATGGGTTGTCACGCGGCTCGACTTTCTAGCTCATATATTTTCTGTTTATTTTGACTGAATTATGATCCAAATATTCGATTTCTAATTTTTTTATTTTTCTGAACTCCGGTTAATCAATTTAACCGTAGAAACTGTAAAAATTAATTACCCGTGTGAGAAAATAAATACAAGTCATTCTTGTATTTTTGAACGGTGTTATTATCCGAAACAACAGTAATAAATAAGGAGTTTTATAATATATTTGTGATAATTTTATTTTATGATTAAATTTTAAAAAAAATATTTATTTATTTATTTTTAACTTTAAATTAAGTAATTAAAATAAAATTTTTTTTTAATTTATTTATTTTTTATAAATAAAATTATATACTAAATTTTATTTAAAATTTAGAGTTTGTTATATAGTTTATAAAATAAATAAAAGAATATTTATTTAAATAAATTATAATTATATGTATATATATTAATTCTCTAACAAATTTTAAAATTACTTATTATTACATATAAAATTCTAATCTAATTATATAGAATACTTTTATAATACAATAATTATATTATAAAATTTTAATAATTTCTTACAAATTATTTTTAAATCATGTAATAATACATTCATAATATTTATTTTAAGTTAATTAAAATATTATATTATTAAAATTTTAAAACATAAATTAGTATCTAATATAAATAAATTTAAGAATAAAAATATTAAATTATAATTTAAATTATAAACTAAATAAATTTAAAATTAAAAAAATAAATTAAATACGTAATTTTATAAAATTTAATAAAGAAAACTCCTTCACTGTCACTGGCCCCACCAAACGGAATTCCATGCCACTCTTTTTAACTTTCAGTAACTCACACTCACCACCGCCAACCGGATTTTCAGTTTGGACCCCACTCACGATAATCAACGTTATTTTGATCATCGACATTTCAACCTCCATTCCTCTGCCGTTGGATTTCGTTCGAATAACGTCTTATTGGAAATCTGACGGTTAAGATCCCTCGGGTAGTGGATTCCGAAACTTTGATTTTGACAAGGATCACGGACACGTGTTTGGTTCGCATTGGTGGCTGTCGCTGTCCACCCGAATGGGTGGTAGTGGGGGTGGAATTATGTCAAAATGCGGTTAGTCAAGGGAGAGAATCGTAATTTTGATGATAAGCTGTTGGTTAAAGACAGGCTGTTGCACGTGCACAGCACTCTTTGTTTTATTTTTAACGGTCTTCGTTAGTTGGTATAATCTGGATGCAGTAAAGACTAAAGAGTAGAAATTTACGAAACTGGGCTTTAGATGGACTATTCGTAAAAACAATTGGGGAAAAAAAGGGGTGCAGTGAGAAATGAAAGGTGGTGCATTAGGTAGCCTATTTGTGATTGGTCCAATTCATAAGCCCAAGCCCAAGCCCAAGCCCAAGCCCAAGCCCAAGCCCAGCAGAATCGAATTTCGACAAAGGCCAGTCAATATATCCCGCAAGCCAATTGTTTACGATAAATTATGTAATATTACCTACAACAACGTTACCTACAACCTAGTCATTCTTTATTTATTATTCTTTCAATTAGACGTCTTTAATTTATCTCCTGAGAGAAACTGAGTATTTGAATTTGACCTAGTAGATATCAAGATCAAAGACAACATCTACAGAATGTGCACGCTAGAGAAACAAGGGAACCTTTTTGTCCTAACCTTAACCGGTTCCTCCGACCAAGACGAGCACCGGATCGGCCCATCTGTCATTGACTCCATCCTCTCCGCTCTTTCCCTAGCCAAAGCCCAAGCCACCCCCGGTTCCGTGCTTTTGACCACATCTAATGGCAAATTCTTCTCCAACGGCTTCGACCTCGCCTGGGCTCAGGCTGCCGGATCAAGAACCGGCGCCCGAGAACGGCTACACTACATGGTCGAGGCCTTTAAGCCGGTTGTGGCCGCAATGATCTCTTTACCTATGCCTACCGTAGCCGCCGTCAATGGTCACGCTGCTGCAGCTGGGTTCGCGCTGGCTATGAGCCATGATTACGTCATCATGAGGCGCGATAAAGCCGTGCTGTACATGAGTGAGGTGGACATCGGGCTCACTTTGCCCGATTATTTCGCGTCTCTGTTTAGATCTAAAGTAGGCTCGGCTACGGCTCGGCGCGATATCTTGTTAAGGGCGATGAAGATCAGGGGAGAGGAGGCGGTGAAGATGGGAATCGTGCAGGCGGCATATGAAAGCGCGGAAGAGGTGGCTGAGGCTAGCATGCGCATGGGGAAGCAATTGGCAAGCAGAAAGTGGGATGGCGCGGTGTATGCAGAGATAAGGAAGAGTTTGTACCCGGACATATGTGGCTTGCTGGGATTGGATGTTAAAGCTGTTGTTGCCAATCCTAAGCTTTGATCATCAAAGTTGTTTGGTCTTTGTGTTAAATTCACTTATTGTTGAATAATGATTCGTACCCAAGAATCTCAAGACTCCAATTGATATTTGTAGAATAATTAAAGATTTTAAGTTGTGGCATTTATGTTTTCTTTGTATCACTTGAATAGAGAATCCGTGTTCTCGGGCTTACCGATTTCTTGGTCGATTTATTCACCAAGTGTGGAGCCTGTGAAAAGATGGGGCCACCAGTAGTTAGAACTTGATTTGGCAGCGTTTGATCTTATGCCTGAAATTTTGGGAAGGCGACTTGACATTAGCCTATAGGTGTAAGCGTATAACTACAATCCGAATGAAATTCTCATTGCATAAGTCATTGCCTACGTGAGACCTTCATAACTTTCGTGGAGGGTCGGCCAAACGAGCCAACCCTATCAGGTTACACAAATTATGTCAGCCATATGTCTCGATGGCCATACGGCACTCACCCAGCTCGGGCGAGTGTGGCATACTTAGCCAACCGACCCTTTTAAATCATTGAATACACATACAGGATCTATTTAAAAACATGTCCTTTCTGTTTTCATAATTTTTTGCCGATGTGGGATAGTGTAGCTGAGAGGTAGAGTCTTGTTGGATGATAAGAGTGTAAGAGCTTTGGTTTACAAACGTTCAGTTCGTGGCAAATTTTTTCGAGTGTTTTAAGTACAATGCATCGTGTTTGAAGAGATTGAGATCGTTGTCTGAAACTGAAAGAGAGAACTGGAATAGGAAACTCTTTGAACGGATGCTATTTTATTACAACACTTGCTAAAACCTTTGTAACCATAGAAGGTTACAAAGCTTTATAACGTTTTCAGGCCTCTGTTCAAATAGCTCGACAAGCCATCAAATTTCTAGTCAGGAAATTCTTCTGTGGAGGCAAGGTAATCAACCAGGAAAAAGGGCTTAACAGAGTCTCCACACATTGAATGAGTTACGCTAAAAAATTTGATCCTTCAGGAAACATGCAAAAATATTAGAGCACGAAAAGACAACATGCCATTTGGTAGCTGTAAAATATACGTTTTTGTTCCACAAAAAAAAACAAACAAAAATAAAAACCCACAAAAGTTGGAAAATGATAGCGGCTTAAACTAAGTAGAAAAAATTCTACTTTGACACTGACTTAGAATAGAAATTTGACTCGAAAGTTGCCCATATAACAGGAAACTACAACCTTCAAGATGTAGCATGAATTAGAATGGCACACCTTGTTTTACCTTTCAGGAATTTATGTAACACATTGCTTGTGCTTGAAGAAAATAGGAGTCCTTGTATTTTCTGCCACTTCCAATGTGAATCCCATTGCGAATCCAATCCTCGCGATGAATCCAGGCATCCCTACCAAAGTCTAGGATTCCAAGGATCTTTCAAAAGAAAAAGATACGAGCTACTTCAGCAATAGCATAGGTGGAAACCAGTAAAAAAAAATAATCACAAATTACCGCAATTGGCGCCTCAAACAGGTATTTGATAGCAAAACAGAATAGTCAATTAGTTCAACATGATTATGCGACCCCCAGACAACTGAATTCACTTAACTACAGATGAATTGCCATCATAGAGGCGATAGACTAGCCGAAGAAGTTTTCACATGCAGGAAAATTCCTGTAGAATAATTGACAGCTGTCTGGTTTACACTAAGGAAACTTTGTCCCCTCATACTTCTTTCAAAAATACCAAATACTACTCTCTTATTCCATGGTTTTTCTGTTAAAGCAGAGGAGAAGTAATCAAACTGTAAAAAAGTAACACAACTACATTCAAATTGACTCGACAAAAATCAATCACAAGATATGGTATATAACAACATAATGTAATGTTTATGAGTGTTAACTTACAGCTCCGCCTTTCCAAGACAAAAAAGTTGGATTCGTTCTTGATTGCAACACCTATTCGAAAACACGGAGAGGTTAAACAATGTCAAAATCTACATCCACATCTGAAAAAGAGCTCAAGAAACAGCAGTAAGGTAAATGCAGACTCACTGATACCCCAACAAGAAGTACAAAACTAATTTTTTTACTCATTCAGTAAAAGTATTACTAACCCATAAATGCATGTAGCATCACTGGTGGCTAAACCCCATTGATGCGTAAAAGATCAACAACTTCAGAATCTACTAGACTTATCATATGTGCATGTAAACTCTTTGATGGCCTCAACTCAATCACATGTAGGAAACTAGAATTTATCATTCCCATTAGTAAGATCATTACTCTCACAATTGTACATCAAAGGCAACAATAGTGTCCAAAACTCTCCTTAACCGAAAGATAACAACACACCAGATGAAAGACCGAGGAAGAGTTAAGTAGAAAAGCACACTTTCTAGTAGAAAGTTTAAATCATAATTCTGATATACAAGGATGAAACAAGGTTCATTGCATATTTGCATAGGCCAAAAGTTGTAAATAAGAAGTAAATGCTAAATATCCGCAAATCATGATGTGCAACCAGAGCAAATTTCATATTGAATTATTTAAGCAGAACCAAAGAACAAGCATGACATCAGCTTTATCATGAAAAAGCAAACATCCATAAACTAACCTCAACCATATCAATGGCTTCATTTGAAGGAATTGCATGCAAAACTCTGCATGCAGAAAGGGAAAATGTGACTTATTAAGCAATTGCTAGACTGTCAAGATCTGCCAAGAATTGAATTAATGCATCATAATAGAACTAAAATATTTTCTTGCTAGTTGTTTTAACAATGAGCAATTTAGTACAGCAAATCTCAATATTCAAGCTATATCTATATTATTCTCTGGTGACCATGCCAATCGATTGAAGAACATTGAATATTAAATCCTCATGAAAGTTCCAATAGTCGCTGCACGCATATGAAATTGAATCAAATAGAATATGAATAAACCTACCACTTACAAGGTAACTCCCGCAATATCAGGTTTAATATAAGATAAAAGAGTGGCTATGGTCCAAGGTGCAAGGTGCAACACAATCCAGCTAAAATATTTACAATAATGACAGTAGATAAATCTGGTACATCAACTTATGCACACAACATAAAACTAGACCAACTAATTATCCACGCTGCTAGGCTGCCTAAAACTATAATGAGTCTCTCAGTTCTCTGTATTCAGTATATATTCACCACCCTAAGTTATTGATTGAGAGCCCAATAACTCATGCTTATGTGACTGTTATTCTCAACAATGAAGCAATATTCTACGCCAAAGGAATGAGTTGCATGAGTTTTAATCCAGCCTCTTAAATTAGTGCAGTCCAAGCAGCACACCAGATGCACTCTACATAGGTTTATGAGTCTAGCTTGGTTTCAATTGTCAGTCAGCTGCTCTTAGGTTCAAAATCTCAAGACTAAACCCCATAGCACCCAAACCACAGCCGGTATAATCAAACCACGTCAAGATGACACATACCTCTCCTCCACAGCAGGAATGAGACCACCAGTCAAAGCCACTCCACCAATCTAAAGCAAAAAAGAGGAAGAAAAAAAACCATGTCATTCCTAGCAACAAAAAATATTTAAAATGGGATCTCCCACACTCCACTCACTGCCAAAACTTACCAATTGTATGCTACAAAACAATTTTCTCTGGAGGTCAATACGACCTGTCAATATAGCACCGAACAGTTAAAATGGTTACATAAAGTGGTACATGATACACAGTGGAAGATGAACAAGAACCTACCAGTTGAAAGAATGCTACTTGTTACAGCTTCTGCAAGGCCAACCTTCTCCTCTCTCTTTGGCTTAGTTGTTAAAACTGGGTAGCTCTCCCACATTGGTAATCCAACATTAATGCCAGGAAAGAAACCATCTGACATGTCAGATCTTCTGGGGAATTCTGTATGCCATGTATCTTCTAGCATATCCTCGTAGTCATTAAACCTGGGGAAGTAAAACCATTACGGCAATACAAAAGTTAATAATTTGGCACAAGCATATCACAGTACAAATGAATTACTTAAGTGAGATCACTAACCATGATCGAGGGGGTGGAGGATATGCATCTGGAACCAAAAGCTTTGGGTAGAACAAGCCCATAGGAGGAACCTATTGTTAAAACCACAGGATACGAGTTTGGCTCAGCCAAATCTGATTGTAGAAGAGACAAAACAAGTTAAATAGATTTCCTTCCACAAGACATACATTAAGAGCAGTTAGCCTTGTCTTATGAGATCCAGGTGGCATGCCATCCTCGTATAAATGAACTACAGCAACAGTGTCAACCTCCCCTTCCTGTACACAGGAAATATGAAATGATTAAAAAAAGGAACTAAGAAATGCATTTTCTTGAAGAAATGCTACAAAAATGGGATGATAAAGGTAAACAAATTTCTGGATCAGCATCAATAAAGAAATAAAAACTCACTTTAATCTCACAATAAGACTCTTTTAGTTTGTTGAGCGTCAACAAGTCCATAGGCTTCATCAAAATGTCTGTACGAATTTGTGGCCATGTCTGGTGATGCCTCTGAGTCCAGAGAAGGCATCTTGATATATCCTGAAATATATGCTCTTAACTTAATTACATGAACTGAAAAATAATTAGCAAGTAAAAATTGTGAAATCATCATCAGTCAATCAAATGATTCATTTATGTCAGTCTGAGAAATATTAGATAGATCTATTTCAGCTGAATTTAATATATGGAGAACACCAATACAGCCATCAGTTCAGGGGAATGACATTCAGCAGTTACTTCATGCTTGTCTAAATGGTAAATGCCGATCATTATATTTAGAGTTATACACAGCATTCGTAGCAGAAAAGGGATACACATGGTATGCAGCAAATATAAATATGTATTTGTAAGGAGCAGTAAACTAAAAAAGAAATGTTTTGAGATTTCATTTAAGAATGAATTACAATAAAGTAAGTGGGAGGCAAGTGAGGAAAAATGTGGTACTGCATCCCAGAGTATAATATAAAAATGTCATAACAAATTACATGAAAAATAAGCTAAATCTTTAACCCGTACCTTTAACCAGTAGCCATATGTTCAGAGTATTGGACAATTTGAACAAGATATACATAAACAAAAAACCAACTTAAGTAAGAATGTCAAGAGACAACAGAAGATAGAAAGGAATATATAAAGTTATACATCATTTGGAGCAAGAGTTGACACCATAAGAGAGTTTGTTGGGATGGTGAACAGAGTCTGGCAACATAAGAGAGTTTATTGGGATGGTGAACAGAGTCTGACAACATAAGAGAGTTTATTGGGATGGTGAACAGAATCTGGAGGTAAGACATACACTGGATAACTAAAAAGAATGCAGGTTGGGATAAATTAGAAGACTGAAAAACCATGAATAAACCAGTGAATAAAGGAATCCCAGCTGCAAGGAGATGTTATATCCCAAGTAAGTTTTCCATTATGACTTGGTAATTAAAAGATGATTTAAGTGTCATAAATAACTCAATCAATAGTTATCACATTGCACATATTGTCAAAAGGTGCAATAAAGTTTCTGATAAGCAGTTTACAAGGTGCCACACAAGCATCAATGCACATTCTACTAACAATGACAGTAAATTCCAGGATCAAGAATATAACCACAAAAACAACTTTAGAAGGTGTAAATTAAACAGTCATAAGGATAAAGAATTTTATCTTCTAGCTAATGCAAAAAACTCTAGCAAATTGACAGGGTAAACCAAAATCCACACCTCTCCACCAAAAGATAAAGTCTTCTGTGTATTAGGTAGAGCCACTCCATCCTGTACATCATAAAAAAAGTAGCAGTTGCTTAGAATAAGTGAAAACCTTATGCTCCATAATTTATGCATCAACCGAACTTATTCACCACAATCAGAAACATGGAAAACAAGGGAAAATTTTGCTTCTTAGCTGTTTGCTGCATGTTAAAGTCCAAAGAATGGCAAAAGGCATTCTTGGTGACAAAAATCAACATCCTAAAGCAAGAACCTGTATTGCTGTGGTATTTGTGGAGTAGAAAAAGAGAAGCAGCAGCAATAAAAATGAAATAACAAGAAAAGTAATTGTTGGTGTCAAGATGCTGCAGTTAGTAGTGGCAGCAATGATCGTGGCACTAAGGGAGGCAGCAACAGTGGAGGAATGTGGTAGATGGTGGAAGCAGAGATAGTGTTAGCACAGGTGGAGGCAGTGATGATGACTGATGAAGGTGGCATCACTACTGCCAATGGAAATGGAGATGGCTGGCAAAAATGATTATGGTTGCTTGGCAACACCTATGATAGTGGTGATGGCACTTAAGTGACAACATTAAAAATAATGACGCATTTATAACGCTGATCACAGTACTGAAACAAAATGTCAGATTCTTAAGAATATTTCCTTGCTACAATACTGAGGAATTTTATTTGTCCATCCAAAAGTACATTATATAATAAAATATTCATTTATGCATATTTTGGTCTCCAAAATGAATCTTGCTTATTGTGTTTATCAGATTCTTAACCACCTGAGAGAAAGGTCTTCACATTCCCTAAAAAAATACTGAAAGTGGATAATTTTGATATGCATTACCTCAACGCAGATGACTGATGTCACCTGAGCACCCATATTTACAACACAAGCTGTTGACAATCCATTTCCAAAAACAGCAGCAAGACTTTCCTGGGTCAGCCAGTCAGAAAAAGAAAATCATACATTAGGAGGCATACAAAATATATTATTTGATTACAGCCAACACAACTTCTACAGGTATTTGCGTACATCCAAAAAGGACCAATGAATCAGAAGAAAATGAGAAAGAAAAAAAATCGCAATACCCATTATGGCACGTTCTTATGAATCATAAAATAGCACAGACAGTAAAATGGAACACACAAGTGTTTCAAATTATAACAATAAATATCAGGAAAAACAGTTAAGAAAATTTTTCACACAATACACTTATTTATCATGAACATAGTATACACAATGTGTATCGCGTTAATTAGATTCATTCTCAGATGTGTAATGCAGATATTATTGATACAAAAGAAGGCAAATAGCAACTGCCCTAAGGGTGCCCAAGTTGCAGTAAATTCTTGTTCTGGACCATTTTAATGCTAAATTGCCTATAAGACCACATAATAACCAGCACTTCTGTAAAATGGTTGATGTCAAGATAATTCAAGCTATTACTCCATGCCTAAACATTTATCACTCAAAAGCAAATCACACAGCCAGAAGATCTGACATGAGTCTGTAAATCTTCAACATACTCTGACAAAGTGTGACAAGATAAATATTGACGATGATGAATTATTATTTAACAATTTGAAATGGGCATAAAAAAATTAATTTAGAAGTCAGCATCTATGATCACTATATAAAAAGCTCTCACCTGGTGTACCACTGAAGAGGTAAAGCACAAATCTCGAAGCACAATAGATAGCATTTCTTTTATTTCTGCTTGTAACATGTAAAAATAAAAATATAGAAAATTAAGACAATTATCATTCAATCTACCAGAGTTACTTTTTCTCTTCAGATAGATGAATATTGACTTCATAAATATACATACACTAAGCAAAGATGGGTAAAAGAATCAGAAATGTGCAAGCATAAGATCCAATGATCCGCGATGCACTAAATGCTTCCCAACATCATTGGCATATAAATCTATTAGCAGAGTTCATGAATCAATCTATTCAAACATGGAAAGGAGCATCAATGACTCATCAAGAATAAAGAAAATATAAAGCATTCGGAACAGCTGCAGTGAAAGGAGTATCAATGACTCATCAAGAACAAAGAAAATATAAAGCAGTCAGAACAGCTGCAGTGAAAGATTGACTAGGGATGGAAGCTGACAGCAAGAGAGAGGTTTTATTTGTTTTCCTTACTAAAGATGGGTTAAAATGATAGACCTAAAGCCATACCTGACACATAACTTACAGACCACTATCAACTTACATGCAACCCACCAATAATACAAAGTAGAGACTAAATCATTTTTTTTTCCCCATTGATACAAAGAGGTCAAACTATTCAAGGTAAACAGGAGATTGAACTCAAATAGACAGCTCAAACGTCAGGGAACTTCAATTAGCTTAGCAAGTCGTCAACTCTGAAACCAATTGATAATATCAAATGAAAGACAATGGCACTACATGAAATTCCAGTTCAATGTGATATGATGCATCCTGAGGCACCATTACCGGGACAAACATCATAAAATGGCAATGCGGCCATGTTTGGAGCTTCAAAATAAAATTCAACACATTGTTAAAATAACATGCAAGAATTATAAACACCATAAGCATTTTAATAATAATTGACAAAGGTTTGCCACTCCTGATTTGCTTTTCTGTAGTTTCTGCTGCATGACTTCACTTTGGTTCATCTCTTTCCATCTTTTTCCTTCTTACTTGGACTTTCTTTTTACCACACACCCCAACCCAGGCACAGACAAAAATTAAATTAAATACCCTCGAAGGCTGGCATTATGGAGATTGATCCCCAAATCAGGAGCTTCAAAACAAGAGGTCTGACAATCTTACCAACTAGGCTTTCCCTTGGGGACATTACTTTGGTCCATCTCTAGATTCTTTCAAGTTCTTGCTGTCATAATTGTCAAATAATAATAAAAAAAAAATTACAGGGGAGAGTAGACTAAACTTTATATGATGTATAAACACACACAGACCAAACATTTCCATGGCATGAGAGAGAGAGAGAGAGAGCAAATATTTAAATGAGGAATGCTTCCTTTCGATTTGAAGATAACAAGATTTAAAGAAAGAAGAGTAGAAGAAACATCCAAATATAAGTACCCCGATTATCAAATGTCTCTGGCAGAACAAGAATAGCTGAATAAAAGTTTCTTTCTGAATGTGGAATATGCAATTTTTCCGTCAAAATCCAGTCCCAAATAGCATATAGGTCCTCCAATACCTAAAAATAGGAAATATGTTATTAAGAGGTACAGTGGTTCTAAAACTAAAACATCACAGGATAAAGAATCGGCATATAACATTTTTTTTATTCCTTTGTGATGCACCAACTTCTAGTAAGATGCCAACAATAAATTTGGCCGGAGGGACAACTGATGGTGAGGGTCACAAAGAATGTGTCACACTAAATGCTAACAGGAGCACATGTAATTTGTTCTCCATCAGGTGAAAAGAATAATTAATGAACAATAATTGGCAATCATTTTCCAAGGTATGATAGTACAAAAGCCGAGGAAAATACCTGCTGCATAGGATAATGTTGCGAAATATTCAAGTGACCTCGACGAATAGGACGGTGTAGGCAATATGGCTCTGAGGGAGATATTCTTAGTGCCTCCTCACCACAAATGAACTCTCTGAACTTGTATTCACTTGAACCAAGCTCCTTAGTATCAGTACTTTCATTTTGGCCCATTGACTCAATAATCATACTTTTATTCATTGATGATGAACCTTCTGCGCAGTGAATATACAAAGGCAAATGTAAGATCAAAGTGGCATGTCTTCTAGTAGAAAATATCGAGTGAAATGCTATTATCTGACAACCATACGATTATTAGAGACCCAGGCTAATTCAAAATAATGGAACTTATTTTAAATATGAGTGGAAATTAATGAAGATCCATCAATTGCTGAGGAGCTCTCCAACACACACAAGGGGAGAATGCAACTGCAAGCTTAACTTAAACTTCAACTCAGCTTGTGCAAGATGATAGAGGCCATAATAAATTAAAAATCAATAGACACTTTGAATAACACATGGCTATCTCTAGCAAAATCTTTTATTGAGATTCTAATACCTCACCAGAGCACAGTTTGGCTACAACAGCATCTATATTAAATTAAATCTTTCTAATTACCACCAATCAAGTATAGTATATTATAATCATCACCAGGCTTCATGTTGACAATTTAAAATGCTAAATATTATTTGTGCCGGAGCTCTCAAGTCTGGGCAGCTAACAAATGGAAAACCACAATAAAAAGTTATGGCAGTGTGTGATCTACAATTATATGGAAGGAAACCAGGTTAAATAAGGTTACCAGAAAAAGAAAGATTAGAGGATGAAAACAGATGTAACTGACCCATAAAACCAAACATGTGAAACATATCACATATAATGGGAATAGAAAAGACACACGAAAAGGATAACTATTAACTTTCACCTAATGCTGAAGATGACGTATGTTCCTTCTCATATACATTAGTCCAACTGAAGGCAGTGTCCTTCCTGCTACTTTGTGGATTATATCCATCAACGCGACCCATCTGCACAATTTCCATAAAGAATGAGCAAGACAAATTTGAACATTCAATAATCTTGTAGCTGTACTATTGCTTCATGATTATTGAATTTACTTTAATAATAATCAAAATGCAATGATCTGGCAGGCACCTTGTGTGTGACTGGTAAACCCTCGTAAGATAACTTAAATCATTATTTCTATTCTGTGTTTTTTCAAGCTTTCAAGGTGATTGAACTTCCCATAGATTATTCTTTTGACTTGTATTCCAGTACATACCGAATCTAATAATATGAATCTCAAATCTAGTAACATGAAGCATCTTTCCAGTGAGTCTTGAGCCCTTCAGTTTGAGACTCAGGTAATTTACCACAATAGTGTAAAAAATTGATCCCTGGGGCACATTCCCTCTAGCTCACCCTAATGCAGGTCCAAGAAACCTTCTCATACTACAACCTTTTGCACTCACAGATTTGATATTAAAAAAGAAAAAAGTGATGCCCAATTATTAATCCTGTATCTTAATTTCGTATAAAATACAGTAAAAAACTAAATTAACTTCTTTCCAGTTTCAAAGGAAGAGAAAAGGAAAAAGCCATCTCTCTCAACTGCATCAAGCAGTTCTTAAACACACTAAGTGCATTTATTGAAATCGTTGTGAATAGCTTACAATAAAACAAACAGTTTCGTCAGCACAGCAGAGCAAACTAAGGGAAAGTGATTTTTTCTAAAAAATCATTGCATGAATATCCATCATACCTTCCGCGGGAAGGCGTTGTTTGCAACCTCTTCATCAAGGAACGGTATCTTCAATAACGAAGCAATCTAAAAATCCAACAAAACAAGCAAAACATTTAATCCAGAAACAAAATCTTTTAAAAAATACACGAACAACTGAAATGCAAACTGACTCACAACGTCATAAGCCTTCTCACGCTCCACATGCTGTGGCTTGGTAACCTGAGAATTAAGCATCTAAAAACAAAAAACACAGAACTAAATATTCAAATTTCAACATAATAATCAAAACATCACTATATTACAATACAAATCAAACAATTAACCAAAATAAGCAAACCTGATCTTTCACATTTGGCTTAGGAACTTGGCTGGTACGACGAGCAATGCAGTGAGGAATATTCAAAGGAGCGTCATGTTGAGCGAGGCCGATTTTGACATTCGCAGAACCTGGCCGTGTTTCGTACCACAATTAACAACCATAACCAATTCAATATCTAGTATGAGTTAGGATTTAGGGTTTGAAGTGAGTACCAGGGTTGATTACGACTAAGTTGGAGCCCCGTTCGGCGACAAGTTGTGAAGGTACCACGGTCTTCAAGTAATCCTGCCATGATTAAACCGAAGTTCTGTTAATTGGATTAAAATTCAGAGACGTAAGATTGAGATGTTTGGAGAGTTACCATGGCAGAGAAAGATCACTGAAAATGAACGACTGATTTTTGCCGCTTCTTCTTCTCAGTTTCCCTTTTTGCCGCTTTTTAATTTTATTTTGCTTTATTTTCTATGTTTCTCCGGTTTTCTCCGTCCCAGAGAGCGAACATCGGTTTGTTGAGTTAAAAGAATGAGAAGACAGAGCGACGTCGTTTCCCTTTAAGACCGGCATATGTTGCTGGCTTGAGACAAAGCTAATTTCAAGGGATTGACTGATCTAAAAGAACTATTAATATATATTTAATATATAATATATTTTTTAACATAAAATTTAAAATATATAATAAAAAATTTAAAAAATTAATAAAAAAAATTTGTTAATTTAAAATGTTGAGAATCAATCTAGCACTAAGCTGGAGAATACACCAAATTTGAGAACACATTCAGTTTGAGGATGCACGAAGCCTAAGAACGCATTCAGATTGAGAACCCGAAACACTAATAATGTTAATATGAACCAAGGCCACAATTGAATTGTTGTCGAGAATTATATAATACGGAGAATTTAAAATGAGCCACGGTTGCCACATATGCATAGGGATTAGCTAATATTTGCTTGTCAAATGAGATCGGATGTCACTCTTGAGTTGGGATTGTTTTGTAGAAATAAATTAAAAAGGTAAATTGTAGAGCTCAAGAATTGAAGACTGAATAATAAAAAAATTTATTGATTACTAGCAATGAAAAATCCATTAACAATATAAAAATTTAAAATTTTGAACATAAAATATATTAAATATATTCTAGACAATCCTCTAAACATATAATTGAAGAAAAAAATTAAAAAATATGATTGAGACTGATGCATAATTGCTTTACTGATATTATAAATTCATAATCGTTGATAATTTCAAATTTTATCTTGAACATGCACCGTGACATTCACCAAGTGGATGATTTTTTTTTTTTTTCTGGGCTCGTCAAGTAATTTCGAATGTCGAATAGAAGGATGCAAGGGGTAACGGTTCTTGTTTAAATAGCATCATTACAAGAACAAATTTCCAGAGGAAGGAGAAGCAGAGCATGCCAAAAAGATCTCCCCCCAAAATGGTAGCCATGTAATCACCTTCTAACCAAAATCTAGAAGGGGATCTTAACCAATCATCCAGACTATACAGGAAACGGTTTTACTTCTTAAAGCTCCAAGCAGCCTGGGATAAGCTTCTGCAATATGCTGGTCCTGAAAATTTAAGACTTACAGTGCTTAGAATCACAAAGAAACATTAACTAACTTTTAAGAGTTGAAAATTTCAGTGATTGTAATGGACAACCAAAAGCACTGCTGTATGACCCACTAAAGGGCCATATAAAAATCCTAATATGTTAAGCGCCCATCTTGATTTGTTCCAGAACAAGTAAATATATTGCTATCCATTCATTTTCCCAACAACAATATGCTCCGACAGTGAACTGTCAGCATAGCAAATCCTAGAAATGGAAAAGAATACTGAAATTTTTGAACCTCCACAACATAGTATCTGATGCTGCATCACATCGAGTGGAAACCCCAAGAATTTTGTAACATCTGAAGGAACAATCCAATCATGAACTGTTGCCATCTAGTATATCTAAGTTGTTTTTGCTTTGGGGGCCTTCTTCTTCAGTTGCCTCCTTGGAATTAAGTTCTTCATCCCAATAAAGAAAAGCAATGCACCAAAGAGTGCAACACTCTGCCAGAAGACAGCAAATAAACTAAGTTTCAACATGTGGAATGCACAAAAAATGCTGAAAACACTGAATATGTAATATCAAACAAACCTGCAAGAACTCATTTAAGAGAGGAGCAAATTCAGAATCCTCGGGGCTGTAGTTGTAGAAATCATACAGAAGTGGGGTAGCAAGAACCAAGTATACAAGCTGCAACAATAGGGGAAAAACAGATGATGATAAACATCAGTGTTTGTGGACAATATAAAAGAGCAATATCTGCCAGATGAAAGTTGGTTGTAGCTTCTGCATGTTTCAAAGGTATAAATAAAGACCCCAAAGAAAGAGAATCTTCACCAGGAGAAAAGCTCCAACGGAATTGCCAATTACAAATAGAATGCCTCCAATTCCTTTTAGAAAGATTGCTGTTGCAACTATCCGCCTAACCTGAATAAAATATCTCGAAATTGGTAAAACAAATTCAACACAAATAGAGCAAGATGAAATAAAAAACCAACACAACAGAATTAGAATAGTCTTACTTCTATTTGTGGTACAGCTACCCCCACTAACGAGGATATATGTTTCTTAGCAACAGCAACCTTGGGTATCAACTCCTTCGCTGCAGGCCCGCCATCAACTTCAAAATCATTAAACCTGAAGCATGTGCATGTTGTGTAAGTGGAATGCCACAAAACATTAATATAGCATACCCACCACCTCAGCGAAACAGCTATGCATTAAAAACAGTCAAGAGAAGTTTAGCTCGTCAAATGGCAGACCAAATGGATGCACCACCTGAATTATCTTGTTCAATAATTTCGATTGAAGATGGTTATAGTTGTATTAGCTTGTTCTGCACATGTATTGGATACTTCACACCATAAGGTCAGGATTTATCAGTGAAGATGTTGCAACATATAGAGGATGCTCTTCCAGAGTTACTTGGTCAATGAGAAAAGCAATATGTAATAGCTATACTCCTACAAGGTTGTCAACTATGTACCACTAAATATAATTATCACCATCAAGGAAGAAGTGAAGTCCAACAAAAAGTTTTTGTTGACTACTCTATAGTCTGCAGGCTGAAATGCTTATTGTCATAAATATAAAATCCAATATTCCATTCACATCAAATGTAATAAACAATGTTGATCATTTTTGACAAAAAGTGGATTCATATGGTAAGAAACTAATACCATTTACTATGACAAATGGATCCATATGGTAAGAAACCAATAAATTAAGTCATAGAACTTTCCGAGATTCAACTTCACCACCTTGGTACTTGAAGCGAGACATCTTAGTAACACACTACTACAACACTCTGTTAATACCTACTGACATACAAAATCCAAATTCTACCACAAAAGCTCACCATCACCTCCAAATTTATTCACCATGACTTCTGATATCTCACAACGCAGACATTCCTTAATCTAGATAGCTCAGAATGCAGTAACCGAGTACTCCATCACACCACCAAATTAATACGAAAAGGCTTATCCCCTGAGCATGATTTATGACAATAAAGCTAGTTGCAGAAGTGAATACCCAATATAATCGATCAGAATTCATCGCATGTTCTAATCATCAAGGGCGTATTCATTTTAAACCCCAGTTCCAAAGAGAAGTAAGAGAAAACAGCAATATATCATAAACTTAAAGAACATGCATATTTACTGCAAGAAAAATAAAAAATAAAGCAACACAAAACCAAATTCAACAAAAACAAAAATACCATAAAACCGCATAACTAAAAATCCAAATACTTGGCAGATCTCACAGATAAAACAGTAACAAAAACAACACAAACATCTTTGCAATAACAGAGTCAATAAAACAAAAAAAGTCCCCACCAATACATAAAAGGAAAAAAAAATTATGTGATAGATCTAAAAGGACAACATAAAGTAGTATGCTTACATTTGCCAAGCCGAGAGAATGAAGAGAGAAGCGAAGAGGACTCGTCCAAGGAACGAAAAGAAACCCATGTTGAGTCGTGTTTGCCGGTGCAGGCAGCGAGAGTAAATCTCGGGGTCGGGTTTCTTGTTCTCCTGAAGAGAGAGAGAGAGAGCGAGAGACAGAGAGAGAGAGAGCACAAACCAAGTTTACTGCTTTGTAGTTCAGCGTCCGAGCCTTTTGAGTTGTGATGGAACGGGATGTCTTAATTGGTCAATTCAAACGAGACCAGAGACAAAACAATATCGCGAGCTTTGATAAAACACGCAATTATCCATTGTTGTTAACAGTCTGCACGACGTCGTTTTATAAAACCACCCATTAGACTTCTTATAAAGATCCTGCCATATTTGACAACTAGCAGAAGTATGCTGTCTGCCTGCCATAAGCCAACCTTACTTGAATAATATTTGGATCCAATGGGCGATGGGAAGATGCAATGCTCCAACGGAAGTAACATGTAATGGCTGTCTTACTTGTTCATTGCTTATTAATTATTAAAAATGAATGGATGATTTAAATTGCAAATCTTGTTGATTATTTTATTTGGGATTGTGATACCGTAATCTCCTTCTTTGTTTCCTCCTTTGTTCTCATTATTATAATAAGGTGGCAACCTAGTTACGAGAGATTTCTTGGATTTTAATTTAGGGTTTTAGAATTCGTTTGAAATAACTTTTTTAAAAATATTTTTTAAAATAATATATATATATATATATATATATATAATAAAGGTCTTTAAAACAGTTTAATATTTAAAAAAATTTTAAAAAATAAAATAATTTTTTTTAATACTCAAAAATCTGTATTCGGATAACCAAATAACATAAAAATATCTTTGAAAAAATTTTTAACTTTAAAAAAACTCTTTTAACCTTAAAATAAAATCAAATCAAACGGATGTTTGCGCTTTTCTTTATTTATATACGAGTATAAGAAATATAATATATTTTTAAGTATTAATTTATGAGTTAAAAAAAGTAATATTTATATTTTATAAAATATTGTCCAATTTTTTTCGTTAAATGGTGTGGTATTTATTAATTAAATAATAACATTTATAAGTTTCAAAATAATTTATTATACTGATTTACCATTAAATTAATAATTACATAACTTATTTGATAATAAAATTAAAAAAAAAGACTTGAAAAATATAGTACCATTACATTACATTACATTGATATTACAATAGTATAAATAAGTTAAACCATAAAACAACCATCTCTCACAATATCCTTCATCATTTATTTTATTTTATTATTATTTGTCATTTAATTATGGATACCTTTGAAAATTTTAATTTTGTTATCTTAATTTTTAATTTGCAATTATTAAAAAAATTTACATTAATAATTATTCATTATATATTCGAATCAAAACGTCATAATTAAAATATACTTTAAATTAACTTAAATTAAGCTTTACTTTAAAGAAAAAAAAAAACAAATTTGAAGACTAAAGTTGACACTTTAACTCTTTTAATTAATTAATTAATATATAATTATTGAGATCTAATTCTAAAGTATTGTAATTATGATTTAAGCCTTTGTGTGCAAGTAGCCATGCCTTTTGTTTTAAAATAAAGAGTTCATTGAATCGCATTAACTACTTCGTTCGTGGGTAGCACCAAGTTGTTGACACGCACTGATTATAAATGACTGGCAATCGATATGATTACAAAGATTGGAGAAATTATATATAAATATATATTTTTAAAAATTAATAAAAATTATTTTTAATAATTTTGTTATTATATTTAATAAATAAATAATTAATTAATTTAATATAATAATCAAAATATATATTTTTTTTACATACTTTTGTAAGTATAGATTAACATATTGTTACAAAAAAAAATATTAATCACATTTAAAAAAATATATTTATATTATTTAATGATCAAATATCAGTGTGTATTTTGCTACATTAGAAAAAGTATTAATTACAAGTTTAAAGATATATTTTATGTTAATTTTTATTAAAAAATATTTATTTATGTGTATTTTTTAAATCTTAAAAATATATAAAAATATTTTTATTTATTATACACAGAAAGATAAAATTATTTAATTATTTTAATTATTTAATTACTTAACAAATTTAATAATTTTATTATTAATAATTATTTTTATTAATTTTTTAAAAATTTATATTTATGTATAATTTTATTAAATTTTAAGAATAATATGTGTAAATATTTTTTTATGTATATTATTTATGATATTTCATGATACTTTATTAGAGCGTACCAAGTGGCAAGTTCGTGGCCTCGATCGGCACCAAGCTTTTTCAACGTGGACTCGTTGAGTCAGCTGTACATTCAAATTTCACACCGCAAAACAAACAACGACTACGACAAACAAATGCATAAATTAAACTGAGGGACAATTTTGTAAAATCAAATGATCCCGGAACACGCGCGCTCATATCCCGCCGCGTCCACTTCTTCACATGCTACAACCAATACCATTGGACAACCGACGTGGTACCCTCCACAGAAGCACGTGCCAAGCCTGTGCTTTTCATTTCCATGCTCGCACGAGCGAATCTATACGAAGATTTACTCGAAGAAAAGTTTTAAATTATTTCTGTCTCTATAAATCGCCGTCCCTTGTTTCGCTCCCCCGTGTCTTGATTTTTGCCCAAACTCGGGTTAGATTTTATTCTTGTCCCCCGAATTTTTTTCGTTTTAACTGCGAACCGTGTTGTGTTCGGTTCGTTTTTCGTCCGTACAGCAAATGGCGTTCACTTCGTTTATCGGGAGAGTTCTGTTCGCATCGGTTTTCATTCTATCAGCTTGGCAAGAGTAAAGCGCTAAACTTGCCCCAGATCTGCTCTTTTATTACTCTTGAATTTTACGTTTGTTTTATGTTTTCCGTGTTTTAGAGTTTACCATCTGTATTTTGAATGTTCCTTTGTTTGGTTGCCGGGAAATTGAGATTGGAGGGAAATTTTTGAATCTTGGGCGGTTATAAGCTCAAAAGCTACGGTTTCGTTGCTCGTTTTGGTTTTTACTTTCCTTCTTCTTCTTCTTCTTTTTCAAAGCTTTGAAACGTTGGATCTGATGAATGTATTTATAACTAAAGAGTTTACTTTGTAGTGTTCTCATATCATGCATTACAAGAGATTTCATATTTTGCTGTGCGCTTTAGAAATTCTGCAGGCTGTAAAGAGAAATGTTGATGCTAGATTTTTGAGGGTTGTTAATAAAGGGATTTATGGAACATGCCTGCTAAGTAGTTTCCTTTCACGGTGATTTAAACGGCTGCTGGAGTAAGTTTGGTATTGGTTTTGAATTTGTCGCTTTGTCTGCATTTTAGTAAATGACACTTAATTTTGTCTGTATGTTGAATTGGTGGTTAGATTTACTTGATACTCATTTTTTGTTTCCATTTTGTTTCTTAGAATTGGGGGTATTTGGATGGAAAGGAAAGGAAAAAGGCGGAAGGTTCAATTATTATCTCGTTTGGGTGGTATGTTATCATGGATAAGGAAGGAAAAAGAGGGATACTTAATCCTGATACCACAACTACCTTTCCGGTCATGAGCAGCGGAGTTTGGAGGGAAAGGATATAAATTTACAAAATTTTCCTCTCTCAAGACTATTATGCTGTTGGAGAAATATTGAAAATTTTAAACTGAAATTTTTATTAATCAGTTCAAATATATAGGATATAATGGTAAAGCATCATTAGAAGTTTCTTTTCCTTTTTTCCACTAGCTAAGTAAAAATATGATATTTTAATCTCATTTATGTAGTGGATAAACTTAGATAAACAAGGAGTTAAGTGCCCAAGCAAGATATGTACAACACAGTTTGTATATTTAATTTATCATTGCTAAATATTCCTTATTGTATAAACAAATAATTCTTTCTGGTGGATGCTAATTGATTGATACTCCATGCCTATGAAGGAAAGAAAGATGTGGGAATGCCACGATGAAATGTGTATATTGCTGCTATACATGTTTCCTGGGCGGTGGCTTAGTTGAAATCCTTTTTGGCATGATCATGGGCATTGACTCCTTTGTCATTTTTCAATAGTAGGTCATTGTCAATTCATGGCTTTAGAAAAGTAATGTGTTGGGACATGACTACCCTGAATTCAACATTTTGTCATTCTGATGAACAAAATAATTATCATTTTTAAACCCCCCCTCCATACAAAGCTTTTGAATGTTTTGTAGCTCTTTAGTTTTCTTTATTATTCTTTATTCTGGATATTGTCCCATTTTTCTGCTGCTTTGCTACTGTTTTTGTGATCGTGTGTGAACGGAAATATGAAATAAGAGGCTAGGTCATGAAAATATTATAGTTGGTGTTGAATGCGTATAAAACCTGATGAGGTAATGGAGGTTATTTTTAACTGAGTTATGGTTGATTCATAGGAGAATGATGTTTTTATCTTTTATGCTAAAAATTGGGCTGAATACTAGTGTCATGGCTAAACTTTGTCCCAATACCGTTGCGGTTCCTTCTTTAATTTGTTGTACCCTAGAGCAATTAGATACCAGATATATTTTTTGACATCTACGTTAGTTCAAGATTTCAGGTTCTTTTTTTTATCATTTCTAAAGGAGAGGCATAGAGCTGCTGCTGATCTGATATATATGGTTACTTCAGAGTTTTAATAGTTAGGGTGAATTTTGAGAACAATGCCTTATTTAAGCTCACAGGCTGTTGTCATAACTTGTTAATTCACAGCGTTTCAGAATATCAATTTCACTTCTAAATAATTGTGTTGGTTCTGATTATAGGTTCAACGAATATGGCATTGATGGTGGGCCAGCTGCAAAGTCCCTGAAACCAAAGTTCAACGTCTTCTCAAAGCACGTGTCATCTCAGACTGGAATGCAAGTTCCAGAAATTGAAGTGAGAAATGCTTTGACTTTCTTTAACTCCATTATTTGATCGATTCTAGTATTTATTTATGCCTTTTCTATCAATTGATTTCATTGTGTATTGTTCTTTGCAGATTAACTATTTAGTTGCTGCTTCTATAGCCTTGAAGGGTCTTGGAAGCCTTCTTTTCATCTTTGACAGCTCTCTTGGTGCATATCTTCTGGTATAAAATGTAGTCTATTGTTACTTAGAATTAATAATCAACCAATCAACCGTATTAAATTCTTCTTTAATCTTGGCTGCAGCTTCTGCATCAGGCAATTGCCACTCCTATATTGTACGACTTCTACAACTATGATGCAGACAAGAAAGAATTTGGGCAAGTCTTTACAAAGTTTACCCAGGTTAGCATCTAAGAGATTTCCCTCTTTTCTGTAACAATATTATCTTTACACAGGCTTTTCTGTTTTCGGGATTCTCATGTGTCTGACTGAAATGCTCAAGGCATTGTTTAATGTCTTATAAATCAATTCTCCATTCCATTTTTCAGAGCTTGGCACTCTTTGGAGCATTGCTCTTTTTTATTGGCATGAAGAACTCATTGCCAAGAAGACAACTCAAGAAAAAGACGCCCAAATCCAAAACAGTTTGAAGAGACAATACGAGGTCCCGTTACGTGGTCCGTATCTGACCCTGCCTTGGTTACAGTCCAAGATCTAGTTTTGTACGCTTCAAAGCCTGTATCAGGGTTTTTGTTTCTAAAGATTAGAAAAAGGCTACTCTACTTATGAGGGTTGTGATAAATTTTTTTCTTGCAAAGCCAATTTGCTTTTATTGAATTGGATTTAGAGAGTTGTCTCCGTTGATCATGGTGCCTTTTGCTGTTGAATCCCAGAACTAGATTTGGTTTTAAGTTGCATTCTCCGGAGTAAACCCAGGCTTCCGGTTTCAGTAATTAACCAGTTGAAACACAGCAAACAATAGTGATTTGCAAATATTAATAATGGTATCTAAAGTCACAACTGGCAGGACATGTGGCAAATGTTGTTAATGGAACACTCTTCAAGTAGCTGGGTGTGACAAAGAAAGCAAAGTTGTGTTCATCTTTTAATTTAATTAACTAGTTACTATTTTATTATAAAAAAAATAAAAACTCAACGAATTAAATTTTTTTTCTCTCTTGTCAAGTAAATGTAGTGAGCAGTAAATAAGTTAGTGAGACTGAGACCGAAGGATGAATTTGTTAAAAAAATAAAATTGAATCTTGACTTTTCAATGTTACTAGTGCTACTTGTTAATAGATGTGGGTAGGGATGAGAATTTAGGGATTTTTTTTTTCTATTTTCCACCAATCAACTCTAATTCTACCTCGTAAGAGGTGGTTCATATGAAACGGGCTGTCGTGTGGATTATTAAAATTAGTCTAGCTAGCTTCTAAGCCTCAACTGATCATATTCAATTTCGCATGACAGCTATAAGGTGTAATTCTATTTCAATGTGCCAGTAGTGCTGACGAAGTTTAAAGAGTAGTCATGTGCAACTGTGCAGTATAATAATATGCAAATTGAATCTTCGACGCTAGCTATTTACATGAATGTGAAGAGTTGAAGCTCTATATAAGTCTGATATTGCTTGTTACTACACCATTTTCAAATAACGATTAGTCTATTACGAAATTTGTGTAATCTTGTTTGGTTTAGTTGTTGAAAGTTTTCCAGAAAATGATGAAGATTGATGTTGAAGTGATCTCCAGGGAAAAAATCAAACCCTCTATTCCAACACCATACCGCCTTCGCCATTATCAATTTTCCTTTGCTGATCAAATATCTCCATGCTTCTACGTTGCTTTGATCTATTTCTACAATCTTGATGACAAGCTCAGCAAAGATGTCATCTTCCATGGCCTGAAAGTATCATTATCGAAGGTATTAACCCAATATTATCCACTAGCCGGATGTCTTCTGCAGAACTATGTTGAATGCAACGACGATGGTGTACTTTTGTTGGAGGCTCAAGTCGGCCGCAAGCTCTCACAATTCATCCAAGAACCAAATCCTGGCCAGTTCAAAAAATTCCTTCCTCATGATCAAGAAGAGGATGGTGTGAGAAATTTTATACTTGCCATCCAAGTTAACTTCTTTAACTGTGGGAACTTTGCCATTGGTGCACGGGTTTCGCACAAGATTGCAGATGCTTCATCATTCAACACGTTTATCAAGAACTAGGCTGCTACGGCTCGAGATGATGGTGCAAAATTTTGTCCAGAATTTTTATCTGCCACGCTTTTTCCACCCAGGGATGTAAGTGCTTCTGGCACACTTTTGCTGCCTGCAGAGAAGAATATTGTGTTAAAGAGGTTTGCTTTCAGTGGATCTGTGATAGCTTCTCTCAAAGAAAAATATGCTGAAAATGGGATACATCCAACGCGCGTTGAAGCCTTATCAGCTTTTATTTGGAGCCGGTTTGCCTCTTCTACTCAAATAAAAATGGGGCCTGAAACGCTTTGCATGTTAGTCCATGCAGTGAATTTGCGGAAGAGGATGGATCCCACACAGCCCGATGATTCTTTCTGGAATATAGCTGGACCGACAACGACCATTGTTTCAGAAGATATTGGAGAAGATTGTTATGGCTTAGTTAAAAAGTTCAGACATTCCATAAGCAAAATCAACAAGGATTATGCGAAAAAACTACAAGATGGCCTCTTTCAACGCTTCGGTTTATTGGAAATCAACGACGAAAAGCCGATTTAATTTCTACTATACAAGTTTATGCAGGTTTCCTATATATGAAGCAGATTTCGAATGGGGGAGACCTATATGGGTGGCTTGGGGTGGCCTGCCTTACAGCAACATTGCTGTTTTACTGGACACAAAGCATGGGAATGGAGTAGAGGCATAGATTCATTTCAAAGAGGAAGACATGGCAAAATTTGAAGCAGACAATGAGCTACTTTCTTATGTTTCCGCAACCTGATCAGGCGCAAAACTTATTCAGCTCCATTTTGGTCCCGGCTTGAAATAATGTGCAGGTAGAAGGTGGTAGATCGTGATTAGATGTGTGGCTCCTGGTGTCAGTGTCAGCGCCGCGGTATGCGGCAGCGTACGGGACAGAGAGGTGGCCATTGTGTATATAAAATAAAAAATTAAAGGCTTTATTGTGTAAATAAAATAGTATTAAAATTTCGATAAAATAAAATAAAGGGGTGTTCTTCGATTGAACAGTGAAGATTGATAAAGCCGACTTGATGTGGTCAATTAGTCTTATGCATTAAGGGTCCATTCTTCCATCCTCGGCAAGTTTGCCCGAGAGGTTAAGGGGGAAGATTTAAGATCTTCTGCACATTAGTGCGCGTGGGTTCGAACCCGACAGCCTGCAAACTGTTGTTTTCTTTATAGATTTTGTTGAATACAACTCAAAAGAGTTGATTGATTCGACGTGAAGCTTGACCTGTCTCAAGGTACTACCTTTGTCTGGCATGGCTGTCCTGGATATCATTCGTACAAAATTATATTTTAACTATGATGGTTGGACTATACAGTTTTGACCATAACTCCGCTGGCTTGGATCGAAGTAGTTGATTTGGCTGGAAGGTAATTGTGTGCTCCGGGGGCATTCTCAAACCACTCCACCCACCCCCCATCAAAATCACCGTTTTTCAACTTTTTTATGCAATAGTATAATCACTATTATTATTTAAGTGGCATTCGTTATAAATTTAAAATTAAATTTTTATTAATTAAAAATTAAATTTTAGATCTATGACAAATGATGAATTAGCCTGGCGATGATTATATTATTTTGATTCGAAATGATGTTGATGTTTATTATATATTAAGTATTAATATTATTTCAAAAAAAATAAATATTAATACAGTTTAATATTTTGTGGTCTTCTCCAAAGGGCTTGGTAGAACCTCTCCTTTACTGGATTTCAAACTGTGAACTTGATCATGAACATTTTGTGGCTTCCCCAACAATTGATGTTTCCTCTCCTTGGTTGAATAAAAGTGAAAACACTAGTCTCCAGAATTGTGCTTAAATTTGCAGTGTTGATGGCTGGTCAACTAATCTTGGAAATCATACAATCAATGTAAGAGCTGGAATTAGAGGCTAGTATTTGTAAGGCAAAACTTGCAGTGTTTTCTTGTATTGAGAGAGATCAAACTCAATTTACAATGCTTTCAAGACAGAACCAAAAAATATGAATATATAGAACCATAAGAGCCGTAAAACCTAGATACCCTAAAAGCAAAAAAGATTACAAATTTACAAATTGGAATTCAGGTAATGCTCTGCAGTATGCTACAGGGTGCTGTCTTCCTTGTTTGTCTTTCTTCTGCACAACTTGTAGGCGGGACTGAATCATTGTGATGTGAGCTTGTTTTCCTTGCATTTGGGCTTCAGTTGCAAGGCCCAGCGTCTCTGCAAGGCACAAGGCTTGTCTAGTTATAATGGCCCAAAGACTCAATGATATTAGTTATAATATAAAAAATTAATCTGGTATAATTAATTTAAGTATAAATTTTTTAATGTTTAAATTTATTTACAGTATGATTAATTATTTAATTTTTAATATAATTATGAATTAAATTATATTTAAATTAATTTTTATTTAATGAACAAATATTTTTTTAATTTTTTATTCTTAATTTTTAAAAATTTAATGAAATATGAATATAAAAAATTGTGGATTAAAATTTTATTTTTATTTTATTTTTTTAAAATTAATTAAAAATAAAAATGAATTAAAAAAATATTTCTATTGTTTAATACTCGGCACAAATACCACACTTTACAGATCTAACAGAGCCGTCTATCTCATAAAACTTATCAATAACGTTGTACGTGGAAAAATTTGGTCAATCTAACGACAAATTGGGTTCGGTGTTTTCTTCTTTTGATTAATTATGTGGTCCCAGAGTTGTAAATCCAACCATATGATGTGCTTACTATCGATTATAATTGACTTTTTGCATTTTGTTCGAGACAGAGTTAGCTCCTCTCTTTCGACTCAAGCTGTCTTTTACTTACTCTCTTTCTTGTTCTTGGCTCGCTTCGGCAGCAACCGGATAACAAACCCTCTTCGGTATTCATGGCTTCTTCAATCACAGGTACGTATGGGCTAATTTTAAGCACATATATAATATATATATATATACACACACACTTGGAAACTGCGAACAAGGTGTTAAAAGAAAAGGTAGTTAATGAAACTAGGTGATGGTCTTGATTTAGAATTAGATCTTCTGAGTGTGCAATTCAGTATCCAATATTTGGTGATTATGGCTTGATTTAGAGTTAAATGTTCCGAGTGTGTCTTTCAGTTTTCAATATTTGGTGATTCTGGAGTTGTTTCAATATCTTTTATTGTCGCTTCTGCCCTCTCATATATGGTATTTTCTATACAGAATATAAAATTTTATGAACTTTGATGTTGAGATTCTCTTTTAAATTTTTATGTTTTAATAAATTTAATTTTGATGTTGGAATTCTCCCTAAACATATACTTAGTATTATAAGTTGTTAGGGTCATATTTTATGGTGTCTATTCTGTGTCAAAATAATTAAATTGATAAATAGTAAAGGTAAATAGCATGTGTAAATAGTATTTAATAAACAGTATCAAGTGAATAAAACAGTAGATAAACAATTATGAGACAGGGAGTTGGCACTCGACTTACGTTTGGTGCCGCTCGAGCGAGTGAATAGTGCCATCAGTGTATGAACACTGACTCACGTATAGTGATGAATATATAAAATGTGCTATGAACAATAGCTAAGCGTCGGCCCAGCGCTTGGATGCTGTTCACGACACCCATTGTTTAGAAAGTTGAACTTAACAGGTGATGGCTATTTTTGAAGATTTTTAAGTTTTCTGAGCAAGAATTTCTTTCGCTCATAAATTATATTTTTGTGAGTGAATTTTATTTAAATTTTTTTTTAAAAATTTTTAATTTTTAATTTTTTACAAATTTAACTGTGAAATTTTTATAATTTTGATTATTGTTGGTGGTTAAAAATTTTAACATTGTTAATGTATCGAGTATTTCGTTGAAGAAAACGATATCAGAATTTTGAATAACGAAATTACTTAGAGTGGGTTATTTAAAATTGTGTTACAAGAGTTCTTATAAAAAATTATTATTTGTAAATTCTTCTTTATTAATTGAGTATTTGGTAGCTCACGTTATTACTCCAATGGTTTTTATTTTATAAAGAAATTTTTCATAAAATTTTCTTTCGTTAATAAATTTTTATATTTAATTTATTTTAATTTTTTAATTATTAATTGAATTTATTCTTGTGGTTTGGTTGCAATAGGCTGAGCTTAATTAATTAGAGATTTGTTAGTTTTAATTCATCTAAGGTGTAACATATTTTAACGTATTTTAATTTATTAATTTTTATTTTTTTTTTACATAAAATATCTTTTACTCCTTTAAAGTATTCTAGGATCAAAACGCAGGGAATTAAAGATTAAATTGTTGACAACACGACCATCAGCAATATATTAATGGTGCCAATGGTAATTAAATTCAAAGATGGTCTTAAGATAAGCAGCAAACTAGAATTTTTGTAGTTTTATATTTAATTTAATAAAACTTATATTTTAAAAATTTGTTAAAGATTCAAAAAATTTAAAATAATTCAGAATCATTTCTATGGTCAATCATCAAATTTTGGATAATTCTTTTAATTTTTTTTTTTTTGCATTTATATTTGAATACTTTTCAATAATGTGCAATATTTGTTATAGTAGTATTACTAAGATATTTGCCTTTAGGTTGAATTAATAAGTAATTTTTTTGTTTTGTTATTGGTTAGATGGACTTACTTTATTAGTATAAAAGATGTGATGGAACAAACCTACCTTGGACTCTCTCTTTAAAAAACGTCATGGTGATAATGTTTCTGGGATCTTATTAGTGATAGATGATAAATATATATTAAAAACTTCTCCATACATATTCTCACATTGGATAAAATAGTGTTCATCACTAGCTCCGGTGGCTCTCATGCAGAAAAGAAACCTTGCTATGACCGGAAAAGTGATTTAAAGGCTTTCGATGACACAAAAGCCGGTGTAAAGGGACTTGTCGATGCTGGGATAAGTAAGATCCCACGGATATTCATCCATGATCAACTTACGCTAGGTAATAATTCAGCGTCTGGTGACTCCAAGTTCAATATCCCAGTAATAGATTTAGATGGCGTTAACCAAGTTGGGAATTTACGTAGAAAGATAATCAACCAAGTTCAAAGTGCTTGCAAAAAATGGGGATTCTTTCAGGTTGTTAACCATGGAATTCCAGTAAGCATATTGGATGAAATGATCGATGCCATACGTAGATTTCATGAGCAAGATACTGAGGTGAAAAAAGAATTCTATACTCGTGATTACCAGACCAAAAAGGTGCTCTATAATACAAATTTCGATTTCTATGTGGCACCAGCTGCCAATTGGAGAGATACCCTTAGCTGCGTTATGGCTCCTAATCCTCCTAATTCTGAAGAACTGCCAGAGGTATGCAGGTATATGTGGTAAAATACACCAAAATCAGTTTAATAAAGCACTTAAAAGTTTAGAAGCACTACCGAATTTGTCCTGCATATTATGTGTTCTGCAATCCATTAACAGTTTATGCTTTTAATTTGCAGAGATATAATCATTGATTACTCGAAAAAGACAAGAGGATTAGCACTTACTCTCTTTGAACTGACATCCGAAGCTCTTGGTCTCAAACCCAAGCACCTGAAAGAGATGGGTTGCGCAGAGGGGCTGTTCCTTTTAGGCCATTACTACCCAGAATGTCCTGAACCAGAATTGACAATGGGAACTGACAGCCATGCTGATAGTAGTTTCCTAACTATACTTCTACAAGACACTATTGGGGGCCTCCAAGTCCTCTGTGAAAATGAATGGGTCGACGTTACACCAATTCACGGGAGTTTTGTGGTAAATCTGGGAGATATGTTACAGGCAAGTTTGTGTTACATTTAATTTGATTTGTTCTATTTGTTTTAAAAATCCATACGTACTTAAAGCAAGAAACTTTTTAATAATTTTTCTGAAATAAAACAAACATATGTAAAGTCTTGGCCTGTATAGGTCAATATTTATGTGCATTTGTGCAGCTAATCTCCAATGACAAGTTTAAGAGCTCCAATCACAGAGTACTTGCGAAAGCTGTTGGTCCAAGAGTTTCAGTGGCATGTTTCTTTAGATCACATTTTCAATCAGAGAATTCTCCAAGGCTGTATGGGCCAATCAAGGAATTGCTATCGGAAGCAAACCCCCCAATATACAGGGAAATCACTGTGAAGGAATATCTGTCACACAGTTACTCAATAGGACTTGACGGAACCTCTGCGCTTGATTATTTTAAGATATGAAGTCAGTCATGCATGCATGAATAACCATAATTAATCACTTTCGCCGGAGATTTGAATGATTTCCTGAATTGTATCTCTGGTTTTAGCATTGCCCGGCTCTGCAATGATCTTAAAGTCTTCCATAACTCTTGCGTTATATACGTTTACACCCTATCTGGAGATAATCTCGTTAGTGTTGGTGCTTATCTGATCTTGGTTTCTCTTTTTGCTAATCTCTTTCTTCTTCTCACACCAGGGTTTACCCCTACGTCAATCCAAGATTGGGATAACAGCGTTAATATTGATCTTTACTCATAATTGTGCTTACATGACCAGTATGTCGGGATTTTTATGTTACAAAAAAGCCTGCAGTAATCTGAGAATATTTTGATACTTTATTAGGCTAGATTAATCAATAATTACACACTGCAACTTGTCTTGAAAAACTTCGGTAGCCTGTGTATTGTACAAATTTTTATTTCATTCCATTGTCTATGTTATGGAATTACATTTTCAGTTCCTATTTCCATTTTACAAATCTAAAACTAGATAGAAAACGAATTTAGTGTTGTATTTTAAAAAAAGATGTCTGCAAAACACACAATTTATCCTTCGTATCCATCGTTACGTTAGCAAAACGATCGACATGTTTGGCAGCTCATTTATAAGGAAAATAGAGCCTTGAGCTCTATTCCTAATTTCCCATAAAAGACAAGTACCTTGATTTGTGTTCATATTGCAGGCATTGGACTCGAATTGAAGCACCAATTTCAGTATATTCCCTACTGTAAAATATAAATGGTGTGACGTCGGAGAGACAAACAAATTTCAGGTATTAACATTATATAAACAAATAACCATTATTGGTATAAGATTTTTGATGGCAAAATTTTAATCATGGAGCTTAATCATGGAGGCTCAAAAAAACCTCGAACTCAAGCCATGGAACCGAGCTTTTCTTTTTTGTTTATCACTTTTAAATAAATGACGATTTAAAAAAAAAATTTCAAATGACCATGAAATTATCTAATTATCATTTTTTTTAAAATTTAAAAAATGTTATAAAAATGAAGAAATGAAATTGTGATAAAAGAAATAATTTAAATGTTACTATCAAAAAATTTTAAAAAAAATGTAAATAATAGTTGACGAATAACGTGTAAATCTATTCCACCTAATTTTGGTTTCAAAAGTTAAAAGTTGGCAGTAGTTGGTTGCAAGTGGGAACTGCAAATAACATTTATTTAAGTGAAATCGAGAACATCGTAGTCCACACCAGAAAAGAGCTTCGTAACGCTCTGCTAACTTGCCTCATTAATGACGAATGGGTGGTTGTATTTTCTTGTTCTTTTCCCATAGACAGATCATATACGTGTTCCATTGAACTTACCTTACCGCATAAGAAAGAAAATGGTGATCACCAGCTCAGGCAAAATTCAGGCAGAAAAAGACTCCAAATATGACCGAGAAAGGGAATTAAAGGCTTTCGATGAATCAAAAACCGGCGTAAAAGGACTTGTAGATGCTGGAGTTGTAAAAGTCCCGCGGATATTCATCCATGAGCAAAATAAGCTTGATCATAAATCGTATTCGGGTGATTGCCATAAGCTTAGTATCCCTATAGTAGATTTTCAAGGCATCCACACAGACAAAAGTGTGCGCTGCGAGATAATTGAGAAAGTTCGAAATGCTTGTCAGAAGTGGGGTTTCTTTCAAGTGGTCAATCATGGAATTCCAGGGGACATGTTGGAGGAGATGATTGATGCTGTACGTAGATTTCACGAACAAGGCGACGATGTAAGGAAAGAGTTCTACTCACGCGATGATAGTAGATCGGTGGTTTATAATTCCAATTTTAATCTTTATCGAGCAGCGGCAGCTAATTGGAGAGATTCTCTCTTTTGTCTTGTGGCTCCTCGCCCAACAAATCCCGAGGAATTGCCTGCCGTTTGCAGGTAATGCATAGTGATAGCTGACTCCCTGATTTCTTGCTCTAAGATGATTTATTAATATTCTGAACCTGTTTTCTCATTTGAAAATATTCCTATATTTTCCATTATGACCATTAAATCAGTTTTCGTGAAGGTCAAAAGCATTAAATGCTGTAGTTGACTCAATTTCGATCCATCTTCTGCTCATGTTTTCAATTAAAAAGAAACAATTAGTTGCATTAGGGAGAAAATTATTGTTGCGTAGAGCTGGAGCCTAGAGTACTATGAATTTTTCCTCTGATTCATGTATGTATCAGGTGTCCTCAATAGCACATATACATGCATCAAATTTCTTCAGGATAAGATAACATGATCTTGATCTAATTGCAGAGATATAATGATCGAATACTCAAATGAAGTAATGAAATTAGGACTAACTGTATTCGAGCTGATATCAGAAGCTCTGGGGCTCAATTCCAACCACCTGAAAGAATTAGGATGTGCAGAAGGACTTAATTTGATAGGTCATTATTATCCAGCATGCCCGGAACCAGAGTTGACTTTAGGCCTCAGCAAGCATACTGATAGTACATTCCTCACTGTTGTTCTACAAGATCAAATCGGCGGCCTTCAGGTCTTGCATGAGGATCAATGGGTTGATGTTGATCCCATTTCTGGAGCTCTAATATTTAACATCGGAGACATTACACAGGCAAGTCTTACTAGACCCGATTATTATCTGTTACTGTAGGGAATTATATGAGTGGCCGGATGTTTGGCCCATTAGATGCCAAGCGCACTGGCGAGATACGAGTATTATATGTCAAATCGCGCGAATTTTGTCTCAGACATTGTACCATCGTTAGAGATTATTCAGTTTCTGTAGCGATCATGTGCAAACAAGCAAGATTTGCTAAGTAATTTCTATTTGTTCGCTGTACAGATAATATCCAATGACAAGTTCAAGAGTGTCTACCACAGAGTACTGGCCAAAAATGTAGGCCCAAGAATCTCAGTGGCATGCGTCTTCAGAATGGATTTCCTGCAAGGGAATAACTCAAGATTGTACGGTCCTATAAAAGAGTTGCTATCAGAAGATAATCCTCCAATTTATAGGGAAATCACAGCAGAGGATTATGCTACCTACCTCTATTCGAAAAGGCCACTTGACGGAACCGCTGGACTGGATCATTTTAAGCTGTGAACTTGGCTAAAATTTTCTTGTCTGCCAATCATCTGATTAGTCTTCATATTTGATACATGAATCTAGTTATTAAAGCTCATACTTTTAATTTTTTTTCCAATTGAAATTTTGTTATAAATAAAAACCAAATCCAATTGAAGTAGCAAATTCTTCCTATATATGCAGTTATTAAAGCTCATGTTCCATATATTTAACTGAAAAACCTTGTCATCAGTTTTCAGTAAGTTTTGCAACTCATTTAAGGTTTCCCTATCTGCATCAAGAAATAATGTTAGTGTAGACAATTCCTATTTCATCCCAATTAGATTTAGGTAACATAAATGATTAATGATTTTTGTTTTAGTGAAGAGTTTAAATGATCCTCTTTAGTTCACAAATTCGAGGGTCCTTCCAATTCTAATAGAGAGATCGTTAGGTTATCTTTAAGAAAATAGTGTACTTGGTTTTAACATGTTATCCTAGAAGCAAGAGGTCAAGAGATCCTGAGGTATCTTAATAAGACTTTTGGCAAGATTCTTCATAATTTTGTTTAGCATCCACAAGATAACCTTTCCATTACACTGATGGTAAACTTTGATATGATGATACAGTAGCAATAATTGTATAGATAACGAACAAGACTAAATAAAAGAGAGGTGTTGCTTCGATGCCATGTAAAAATTGGTAGAATGTATTATCATTCAATTTTAACTGTATAGGGCATTATATATAGTGAATTAGATGTTAAAAATTACGGGAACAATCTTTGCCATGGCAAATACAGAACAGAGCGAATAAAAAGATTTAAGTCAACATCGATAGAAGGAACAAACCAGAATGGGGATTATGATTATTTAATGAAGCTCTTTTTTTATCTTATGTTGCGGTATTGAGTGATTCACGTGCTAGCAGTAGGAATCCATCCAGGTATGTCGTTACACTCCAACACTTTGCTAGCTGGCGGTGAGTCGGTGCTGGCGTGTATATTACACAGCAAAGAACCTGTCAACGATAACATTTACAAGTATAGAGGCAACACATGGCATTGAGTATCAAGTTCAGGGCAAAACATAGACAAAAATGGAAAACACTTGTGATAGGATAAGCAATTTGAAAGCTTTTGATGAATGAAAAAGCTGGTGTTAAGAGGCTTGTAGATGCTGGGATGACAAAGATCCCGCGCATATTCATTCATGAGAAGCATAAGCTCGACGATAAAACATGAACTTATGACCCCAACATCAAAACCCCAAGTGCAGATTTGAAAAGCTTGAACAAAGATCCAAAGTTTACGTACTGAGATCGTTGATCAAGTTAGAAATGCATGCGAAAAGTGGGGTTTCTTTCAGGCGATCAATTATGAAATTCCAAGAAGCACTTTGGATCAAGTCATTGATGGGCTACGTAGATTTCACAAGCAAGACATTGAGGCTAAGAGAGGGTATTATTCACGAGATTGCTCAAAACAGGTACTAGATAATTCCAACTATAATTTGTTTGAAGCGCCCTCTTCTTGTTGGAAGGATACCTTGGCTTGTGTCACGGGACCTGACTTTCCTAGTCCAAAAGGACTGCCAACCGCCTGCAGGTATGAGAATTGACCTTACGTAGAAAACTGTGTTCATCAGTCACGCCATGAACATTGACTTTTAGTTAGCAAATTCTTGTGATATCTGCTAATTTATTAATTTGCAGTGACATAATGATCAGTTACAAGAATGAAGTACTAAAATTACGGTTCACTGTTTGCGAAACAAAGTCTGAAGCTAGGACTTGATCGCAGTTACCTCGAGGGTATGGCTTGCGCGGAAGGACTCGTTGTTCCATGCATTATTACCCGGCATGCCCAGAACCAGACATGACTGCTAATGACGTTGAATTTTTCTACCAACTTTAAGTCAAAATTCTATGCATTTACCCCTTATTTTTTAGAAAGTTAGGACGTAAAGTCAAGGCAATCCATGTTTTCAAGATGTTTATTTTTGAAATATCAAACATGTTAGGTAGGTTTGGTATTGACTATTTTTTGTAATATATCACATGTAAAAAGACCTTTGTATTAGTCATGAAATTGGTGAATGAAGAAAAACTATCTTCAAAATTTCTATCGACTTTATCTTTCTGTTTTTTTATCCGGTTTTAAAACTACAAATGGTATTAGAGTTTATTTACTAATTTTAGGTCAGTAAGGTGAAGGAAAACTTAACTAAAAATATGTTTCAAGTAACTTCTTAAAAATTGGTTCTCCTTCGTTCGTAAGTGAAAATTATCATATATGAATATCTGTGGCTCAAATAAAGTTGTGTGAAGAAAAAAAATAAAAAACCAAAAGCTCTTACATGCTTGCGTTTAGTATTATCAAAAGCTAAATGAAGATAATGATAGAGTTAGTTCTATCAAACTTTTGACATTAAAAAGAGAATTTAAGATGTTGAAAATAAAAGATTAAGAGTTGGTGGATCATTATTCATCAAGTCTTTTAGACTTGGTGAATAAAATGAGATTATTGGGTGGAGATATTTAAGACTCTAAGGTGGTGGAGAAGATCTTTGCAAATGTGCCAACTAAATTCGAGCCCCAAATCTTTACAATAGAGGAGTCTTGTGATCTTCGGACTCTATCAATTTTTGAGCTGATTAAAAAACTTTAAACTTATGAAAAAGAACAAATATTAGAGATGATAAGGTTACAGAAGAAGTCTTGCTAGCAAGGCACAGGGCAACAAATAGTAAGAAGAAGAGCAAAAAGTTTGCAGGGAAAAGACTTGATAAAGGTAAAAATGTTCAAGAATCTAAAGAGCAAGGAAGGAAAGGAAAATTTTCAACATGTAAGCATTGTCAAAAGAGTAATAATAAAGAGAATGATTGCTAGTTCAAAGGAGAACCTCCCATTCAATGTCATTTTTATAAAATGACGGGGCATATTGAAAGGAATTATAGACAAAAACAAAAACAAAGCCAGCACAACTCTTCTTAGCAAGCTAATTTTATTAAAGAGGAGGATACATAAAATGAAGACAAAAAAGGGAGTTTGTTTATGGTAACTCAAAGCTTGTAACTAGCAGGGAATAGTTCATGATTTATGGACAGTGGCTATTAGTCATATACCGAAGGAGGAATACAACTTCATCAACTTGGACAGATCTATCAATATTGAAGATAGGTTGGGAAATAGTAGAATAGTTAAATCTCAAGGTACAAGGTCAGTTGTAGTCCATACAAAAAAATGTACAAAGGTTATTCATGATATCTTTTATATTCCATCATTAGCATGTAATTTGTTAGGTATTGGTCAAATGATGAAGAAAACCTATTCCTTAATGTTTAAAAACAATGCTTGCAATATTTATGATTCTGATGGTCTCTTGATTGTCAAAGTCTCCATGGTTGATAAATTATTCCCTTTAAATTGGAATATGGTTAAAAGTGCACTTGTTGCAAAAGTTGATGATTCATGGCTATGACATAAACAGTATGGTTATTTTTACTTTAATGTGCTTACTGCTGTATATTAATATGAGATTACCTAAGAAATGCCAAAGATTCAAGTGCCTTTTACTACATTTGTTTGTTTTCAAATAGGTAAGCAAACATACGAAGGTTTGCCCTACTTATGCTCTTGGAGAGTAAAAGTTAAATTAGAGCTTTTTCACATCAATGTATATGAACCTATAATGATAGGATTGCTGAGCAAAAATAAATATTTTGTTATTTTTATTGATGATTTAACATGGTGTATTTCATAACACATAAAATTACAAGTTTTATCAGTATTCCAAAAGCTTAAAAAATTGGTGGAATCACAAAATCATTGTGTGTTGAAAACTTTAAGGACATAAAATGGAAAGAAGTATATTTCAAGTGAACTTGAGATGACTAAATATCTGTCAATTGAAAAGAATCTTCCTTATAAGTTTTGGGTTAAAGATATATCGACAACAATTTACTTACTCAACAGATTGACATTAAAGGTTGCGAATAGTATGACTTCTATAGAGGCATGGAGTGAAGTGAAGCGAAGCCATCAACGAAGCATTTTACAATTTTTGACTTTATTTGCTATGTTTATATTCCAATAACAAAGAGAGCCATCAGCAAAGCATCTTAAAATTTTTGGCTTCATTTGCTATGTTCATATTCCAACAATAAGGAGGATTAAATTGGAGCAAAAATTTGAAAAAAGTATTTTTTTTGGGATACGTAGCTAATGCCAAGAGATACAAAGTATACAACTTAAAAACAAAAGACATAATTGTTAGCAGAGATGTTGTTGTAGATGAAAATGCATACTATAATTAGAAAAAAGAGTAAGTACAACAATATGTGAAAACTTAAACCATCTATCATATTTATGATAGCAATTAAAAGTCAAGATTTCAGTCTAAATGATAATAATTAGAAAAAAATGAAGAGGTGGATGGTGATGAGGCTGTTCCAACAAAATTCAAAAGTTTGGTTAAAGTTTATGAAAAATGTAATTTTGCCATTGTAGAACCTGATTGTTATAGAGATGTTATCAAGGATGCAAGATGTGTGAATGCGATGAATGAAAAGATAAACATGATTAAAAAAAATTTGTCACGGAGCTTGGTCCTTAACCTTGAAAGTAAAAATATTATAAGTCTATAATGGATATATAAAACTAAAATAAATCCATATGAGTCCTCAAATAAATTGAAGGACGAGATTAGTTGTAAAGGGGTATACCCAACAATTTAGTATTAATTTTAATAATATATTTGCTTTAGTTGCTAAGTATGATATAATTAGATTTTTAATTGCTCTTGTTGCTCAATTCAAACGAAAAGTTTACCACATGAATGTTAAGTTTGCGTTTCTAAATGGGAAATTATAAGAAAAAATATATGTTGAACATCTATAAAGGCATGTTGTCATAGGCAAGGAGAAGTATGTATATCAGCTTCATAAAGCTTTAAACAGGTACCTCGAGCTTGGTATAAGAGAGTGGATAGTTATCTCATTCAATGCAATTTTGTAGAAGTGAAAATAAAGCAACCATATACATTAAGAAAGACAAATGTGATTAGCTATTGATTATATCAATTTATGTTGCTAAATTATTGGTTACAGGCAATAATAAAGATTCAATTATGAAGTTTAGGGAAAAAACGAGTAAGATATTTGAAATCTCTAATTTAGGTGAAATGAACTATTTCTTAGACATGAAATAACTCATTCTCAAGAAGAAATTTTTATATCACCATCCAAGTATACAAGAAACTTGTTGAAGAGGTTTCAAATGGAAATATGTAAATTAGTCTTTACTCCCCTAATGCCTAATGAAAAATTATTCAAATCAAATTGTGGAGATTCCATTAATCTAACTACAGATAGAAGCTTGATTGGAAGCTTGATGTATGATTCTAACCAGGCCAAATCTTATGTTTTTAGTTAGCTTGTTATCTCACTTTATGCAACCTTCACGACAAGTTCATATGAGAATTGCTAAAACAATTCTCTAGTATCTCAAGAGCATTATTATTATGGCATATGATTCAAAGTTGTTAATGAAGAAAAACTAATTAGGTTCTTAAACAGTGATTGGACATGATTTATTGATGATCTTAAAAGCACATCAAGATTTGTTTTCACATTTAGCTTAGGTGCATTTTTCCTGAAAGTCACAAAAACAAGATGTGGTGGTTTAGTCTTTAGTAGAAGCATAATATGTTATTACTGCTGATGCTTTAAACTAGGCTATATGGTTGACAAAGTTAATACATGATTTACAAATTTCATATGTAAAGCCTATTGTTATTATGATGGATTGCAAAACTGTGATTTCAATGTCCAAAAGCGTTGTACTTCATGGCAAGTCTAAGCACATAAAAGTTTAATACTAAGCTATTAGAAAAGCTATGTCCAACAAGGAAATTCAAATTGAATACTGCAAATCAAAAGATTAGTTAGCAAAGTCTATGATCAAGGGGCTTTAGAAGGGAAAATTTGAAATGCTAAGAGAGATGCTTGGAGTCTTGAAGAAAAATTTCAGGGAGGAGTGTTAATGACTTGGAGTTTTCCTATAGATTTTAAATTAAAAATCTAATGTATTCATGCCTTGTTTTTTGAAAAATTAGAATATAAAGTCAAGACAATTCATATTTTAAAGATATTTTTTTTTTAAAAAAATATTGAATATGTTAGGCCTATTGACTATTTTTTTTAATCTGTCACATACAAAAAGGTCATTGTATTAGTTATGAAAATTGGTAAACGAAGAAAAACTATTTTCAAAATTTCTATAAGTTCTTTCTATTTTTCATACTGTTCTAAAACTATAATGACGATGGGCACAATTATGCATGCTGACAGTTGTTTTATTACCACTGTGCTTCTTCGGAAACAAATCGGTGGAGTCCAAGTTCTCCACGAAAATCGGTGGGTTGATGTCGTCCCTATTGCCAGAGCTCTACTGGTCAATATCGATGATTTGACACAGGCAAGTACACCTATTGCCGCAGAACGAAGGTCTGAGAATTTGAGTAGCGTGTGTTTTCAGAACACAATCCTGTCCCGAAAATTCTACAAGAATTTATGGACCAATTGAGGAGTTGTTATCAGAAGAAAGCCCTCCAATCTACCGAGAAATCAGGATTAAAGGCATTATTGCATATAAACACTCGAAAAGAACGAGGGGTCTCTATATTGGCGCCATTTAAGCTGTGAATATATCTGCCATGGCTATTTTGAGGACATGATTTTAATTTAGTGGCTTGCACCATTTAATTTATTAGTTTGACATCCTAGTTCTGCCTGATCAGTTGTCTCAAGAAGTCCCAACTAATAAACTTGTCGCATGGATAGTGAAGATCTTCCACGTAAGTGTGTGTGAGGAGATTCATTAAATTATTAATTCTATGCAGTTATTTTAAAATGAATAACAAAAATAAATAATTATAAAATGTGTGTGTCTATATATATATATATATATATATAAATTTTTAAATAAAATATTCGTATCAGTAATATAATATGACTATATAATCAATGAATAAAAAGAGATTTATTTTTTAATCGTGAATAAAAAAGTTAAAAATAAATCTTATATTTAATTAATGTAATGAAAAAAATTTATGATATTACTTTTAATTTTTTTATTTATAACTAATGAATGATTTTTTTATTAATTAAATAGTCTTAAAAAATATATATATATGTTAAATATATAATTCTCCTGTTATATAGTTATTTGTTAAATAATTTTTATAATGATAATAAATATATAAATTATTTATATAAATTTATATGATAAAATTTAAACCATAAAATAATATTAATAAATAATTTGTGATTTCTTACATGATACAAATATTTTAATGACTTAAAATTTTTTTTATTGATTCACAAAATTTGTGTAGAAATTATAACTAGACACAAACACTACGTATAATCCCAATTACCAAACGTACCTAGTACCTGCTACCTAGTGGCGGCAATCCACGCGGAGCTTGTACGGGGATGAGAATACGACACGTTGATAATAAACTAAACTACGAACTATCTACTTGTATGTCCCTTGTTGGAATATAAAGTTACAGCTTCATTCTCCCTTTGATGCTCTGGATTCTGTCCGAAAGAAGAAGAAGAAGAAGAAGAAGAAAAGATGGCGGTTACTGAAAATGAAAGTACTCCCACTGATGAAAGATGTCAAGAACTCAAAGCCTTTGACGAATCAAAAGCTGGCGTCAAAGGCATAGTCGACGCCGGCATCACCAAAATTCCTAGAATCTTCATCCGTTCGCAACAGGAGCTCGCCGGCGACCACCCTAATTCCAGAGGAGCCACCGGAATTCAGTTTAGTATCCCGATTGTCGATCTTAAAGACATCGATCACCGGAAAGATGACACGGTCGCCAGAGTCCGGCAGGCGGCAGAGGAGGTTGGATTCTTCCAGGTGTTGAACCATGGAGTGGGCATGGAAGTGTTGGATGGGATGCTGGAGGCGGCGCTTGGTTTTCACGAGCTGCCGGAGGACGTTAAAATGGAGTATTATAGTAGGGACGCGAAGAGGAAGGTGAAGTATGTGAGTAACTTTGATTTGTATCGATCGAAGTCTGCTAATTGGAGGGATACGATGCTTTGTGTTATGGGACCTGAACCTCTTGACCCGCAAGAAGTGCCTCTTGTTTGCAGGTACTTGATTGTTAAGTGATTGTTGTGAACTGAACTGCCGTAAGTTTAGTGGAGTTTAAGCAGCATACAGTAATTTACCTGTCGCCTTTTAAGAATATCTCTTTAAATGATTTCAGCTCTTGATTTTGATGAATTTTAAGATTATTGAACAGGGATTTAGAGAATTAGTAGCATAATGTTGACTGTTGTTGCAGAGTACCTCTGTGCTTATCACTTGAAAATTGTTCAACAAAAACGGCATATTTGCTCGAGTTTGCCATGAATTTTGAAGCAAAATGATATTGGTGCAAAAGATATTTTCTCAGAGTGGACAAACTTCAGTTTTTTATTCACTGAATTTATAAAAGACATACTTCATTTCCTAAAATATTTTTACCAGAAAGCTCTGGACCAAGCTACTTTGGTACAGTTTGATGGCCTATCTTATGCAGCAGATAATTAAAGTACATTTACATGTGGTTTGGCATATTTATCTTGATATAATTCATCAAATAATTGCTTGTGTTTGGTTTAATTACCAATGGTATAGGTGATAAAAGGCATCTTAATTATAAAAAGGTGGTGATTTACTGTATTAATAATGCTTCTGGTATTATTGAGCTGAATTTGTTACAATGGAGCATGGATCATCTGAAATGGTGAATATTCTGTATATTTATCTAATATGCAGGAATATAACAATGGAGTACTCTAAGCAAGTTCATAAATTAGGGACAACATTGTTTGAATTACTCTCTGAAGCTCTTGGGCTCGAACCTCACTCCCTCCGGAACATGGAATGCGCAAAGGGCCATTGTCTTCTGACTCACTACTACCCTGCATGCCCCGAGCCTGAACTTACTATGGGCACTACCAAACACTCTGACCCCGATTTCCTCACCATCCTTCTCCAAGATCATGTTGGGGGACTTCAGATTTTCCATCAAAATCAGTGGATCGATGTTCCTCCTGTGCCCGGAGCTCTGGTCATAAACATTGGAGATCTTTTACAGGCAAGTCTTATTGAAGTATCCAATTAACTGGTTTGCCGCTTATCTAACTATATATTTACTAATCTTTCCGTAAATAATGGAGGAGTGTCATTTCACAGCCTATTAAGGATTTGTGTGAAGACATGGTTATTTTTCGATTTATCAGTGATATAGTCCATAACAAGTTGGATACAAGGAATGTGATTTCACAACATGGACATGCTTTTGCATTAATCATTGAATTATATTTTGTGCAATATCTTTTCTGCTGGATTCACATTGGGAATTGAACAACCATGGATTATCGATCAATTTAGATCAATTACTTGTAAAATAATACAACTTAATATTTGATCCAGATGAGTATTTATTTAACCGAGAATGAAGGAAAATAACCAAATAAGCAAGGCGTGTAGTAATGTATTTAGACGCATTAAAGGAGATAGTTATACATCTTTTCATATTAATTTGTATTCTTGAGCTCCATGTCTTTCTGTGGGTTGCCAAAACATAATTTCTGAATCTGCTTCTTGGTATTTCTCCATACGAAGGAGGAAAGCAATATGATCTAGGAATTCCACCTCTTGATATTATTCTTATGTTTGTTGCAGCTTATGTCTAATGACAAGTTCAAAAGTGTAGAGCATCGTGTTTTGGCAAATCATATAGGCCCCAGAGTATCTGTGGCTTGTTTTTTCACTAATGTCTATCCTTCTACGAGGAATTACGGCCCGATCAAGGAATTGTTATCGGAAGAAAATCCTCCCGTGTACCGTGAAACAACAGTGCAAGACTTTATTGCATACTATGACTCAAAAGGTCTTGATGGGAACTCTGCTCTCGCCCATTTCAAGTTGCAGAGATAGCCATATATACGAGGTTTGATTGGCTTGAAAATGACTCAGAATTTGTAATGATATGGATGTTGGAGCCCTATCTGTAATTGTAAAAGGTTGTAACTCTCAATACATTGTTATATTATTAACTGCCTGCAATGCATGATGCATAATTAAATGGCCTCAACATTTACGAAGATTGAATAATACAAGCTCTGTTTGGATTAGCAGGATGCAACAGATGGGTATTGGTAGGTTTTTAACTGTTTACTATCTATTTCAGATGATCATATTTCATAAAGTGTTACATTCCTGCGCTCAATATTTCTGCTGAAGCTTAACACATGGATCCATATAATAGGTGTCAATATGCATATGAAAGTCAGTGCTCAAAAGTCAACGTGCGTGGAGGTAGGAATATTGATACGGTGAGACCATTCAATAAACGAGACGAGAGAAATATATTTATTGATAGTGGATAAAAAATGTCTATAGAAATTTCTATTATTTAAGTAATATAGTGAAAAAAAATTTATGATTTTTTTTACAATTTTTTAATTTACTACTAATAAATATATTTTTTTATTTCATTGATTAAATATTTATACTACATCAACAATGTTAACGTAGTAGAATCATTCTATCTATGATTATCGTTTTATAAGATATCTCCAAAGTAAAAAATAAGTATATGAAAAACAAATTGATTCATAAATTTTTTCAGAATAATACACTTTCCAAGTTTTATTAAATTAATCTAATAATACTATTTTCCCAATGGTTTTTCAAGTTTTATTGGTTGGGTGATCTTGGAATTGTAATTGTGCTGATTGATAAGGCCAATATCATTCTCTTCACGTTGCTGCTTGTATGAAACACAATGGATATCCCAGATGCCGGTAAAGAGTTTTCTCAAACAACATCTGATTATGACAGAGCTAAAGACCTTAAGGCTTTTCATGATACAAAAACTGGTGTTAAAGGACTAGTGGATGCTGGAATTGTGAAGATTCTCAGGAAATTCATTCGACCTCCGGATGAACTTACTGAGGAGTTGATCGGTCATCAGACAAACTTTCAGGTGCCAGTTATTGATCTTGATGGCGTCTGCAGAGACAATAAGCTTGAGGTGATTGTTGATAAGGTTCGGCTGCATCAGAAACATGGGGCTTTTTTCAAGTGGAGAATCATGGTATCCCCTCCAAGTTGTTAGAAGAGATGATTGAAGGAGTACGCAAGTTTAATGAGCAAGATCTTGAGATGAAGAAAGCGTTCTATACACTTGATCTTTCGAGAAAAGTTACATTCAATAGCAACTTTGATCAGAATCACTCAAGAACAGCTAATTGGAGGGACACGTTTACTGTCTCTACTTTAGCTTGCGCCAATTTCGATGCCAATGAACTGCCGGAAGTTTGCGGGTATATAATTTTGTTTTCTGCTCGCGCGCACACACATATCCGTCTAATCAAATTGAATGCTGAATATACCATTCGAAACCGCTATCATCAAGGTCATAATTGGTTCATATTGAGCCAAGCTTGCAATTTGCTCCATGTGACCATGGGTTTTAGATCGTTTTGAAAGTCGGATCCATCCAATAAGCGTCTAAGAAGAGAGATTGTCTCCATGGTGTCCGATGAAATGTCAATAACACTTGGGGCGAGACATTATGCTCACTCAGTAATCTAATCAAACCTAGATAATTGATCACGCACACACAAACACCTTCTAAAACCTTTGCTCCAATGACCCATAAAAAAGAAAGTAATAAATATGTAATATGGGGATAAAACAAAAGATGAATAACTACTAATCACCACACAAACAGTTTTCATGAATTTTCTATTTGACTACGTTCTCGAAAATCACTGACTTCACTAGACTGGTAAATAACAATGATACAAGAATTTACCCTTGTCCTTTAGATTTCTCGCAATTTGGGTCTTAATCTTTCAGTCACATAATCCTCAAAATTTTTCTTATGAAATAAAACTTTAAAATTTTCTGGCATTTGGTATTGCAACGTCTTAGTTTTAAAACGAATCAAGGATGTTGCATTGTACAAGTTTACAAAAAACAAAATAATTGGTGGATCATCTGAAATGATTAAATTCTGTCAAACTTACCATACCTTCTTCTGTTTGTTCGCCCAAATTTGCAGAGAAGCTGCCACGGAGTACATAGAGAGGGCCAGAAAATTGGGTGACACTCTGTTTAAATTATTGTCAACAGCTCTTGGACTAAAACCTGCACATTTACAAGATATGGGATGCTCTAAAGGATACAACCTTGTTTGCCACTACCATCCGGCCTGCCCTCAGCCGGAGCTGACTTTGGGAGCAAGCAGGCACTCAGAACCTTCATTCTTTACCGTTCTACTGCAAGACTAGATTGGTGGTCTCCAAGTCTTTTATGAAAATCAGTGGATTGATGTTCAACCCCTTGCAGGAGGATTGGTAGTAAATATAGGAGACCTTCTCCAGTTTTCTTTTCAAAATAGTAGTCCACTTTTTCCATTCCTTGCTAATCTTCATTCCACATTCCACACACACACACACACACCAATTATGCAACTGTGTCTTAAAATTGATTCAGGTTATATCTAATGACAAGTTCAGGAGCGTTGAGCAAAGATTTACCGCCAATCATCTAGGTCTAAGGGTTTCAGTGGCATGCCCTTTCACAGGACATGATTATACTGTAACGCAAAAGTCCTATGGGCATTTCAAGGAGTTGATCTCTTAAGAAAATCCTCATATTTACAGAGATTTTCTTATAAGTGAATATTTTAGCAAATATTTTTCTAGGGCGCTTGAAGGTAAGTCTGGTCTTGATCGCTTCAAGCTATGAAGCAACCAATATCTAAATAAAGTTATCAAATTTGTGAAACCCCACCAAATGATTTTTAATAATATGGATGATGGAGCCCTGCCTCATTGATGTTGTAAATGTTATAACTCGTAATACTTTGTCATGCATTAGAAACGTGTAATGCCTGATATATAATTAATTTGAGCCATTTTTTAATTTTTGATGGAGTTGGGGAGATGAGCTAAAGATGTAATGGAAATTATTTTGTGGTGAAAGAGACTTTGCATCATGTTGCTAGCTCTCTTATTGTAGGTTGAATAAGCTTAGTGGCATAAGATTTTCCTGCTCATCATATTTGACCCGGTAATACTGTAAATTGAGTTAGAATTTAGACTTTTTAATGCACTAAGTTATTTATTTTATTTTTTTTATAAGTGTTAATATTTGAATACAAAACAAAGTGAATAAAATGATTTAAGTGAACACTAATAAAAGAAAATAAGATTAGTAATTAACGAGAGAATTTTAATTAAGACAATATTATTATATTAATTATGTTGAGATAATAAAATTATTTAATTAATAAAAAATTGTGAGTTTGTAGTAAATAAAAAAATTAAAAAATTTCATTATGTAATTATATTTTATCAAATTTATTTATTTTTTAATTTTTTTATTTACTAACAATTTATTTAGCGTACCGAAGATATTTTTGTTAATTAAGGAGAGTTTTAAATAGGTAGTACAATCTATTATCTTAGCTCGGTGAGACCATACAAAAAGGAGAAAAAAAAAGACATATTAGTAATAAATAAAAAAAACTCAAAATAATTTCTCTCCTCTTATTTATTTCAAACTTATTTATTTCACACTTATCTATATATCTTTTATTAATTTTTATTTTTTTTATCAATTCATTCGTGATTTTCTCTCCATACGTCACGAACTCTCTTATTTAGTGCAGATTTGTTAGGTGCTGTTGATGTATTGTGTGATTTAAGTGCTAGCGAATCCCTCAAGATTTATCGTTTCACTCCGAAGATATGCTAGCTGGCGGTGAGTCGGTGCTTCAATGATTTGTCAGCTGACCATACTACACTCCAAAGAACCCTTCAGCGGTGGGTCAACATCTAGCATGCCTGTATAGACAACGCATGGCATGCAGTAGCAAGTTCACGGCAAAACTTAGGCACAAATGGAAACACTTATGACAGAATTAGGGAGCTAAAAGCTTTTGATGAATCAAAAGCTGGTGTTAAGGGGCTTGTTGATGCTGGGCTCACAAAGATCCCGCGAATATTCATACATGTGAAGCATAAGCTTGACAATAAAACACGATCCTGTGACCCCAACATCAAAATCCCAACTATACATATGAAAAGCTTGAACAAAGATCCAAGTTTACGTACTGAGATTGTTGACCAAGTTAGAAATGCCTGTAAAAAATGGGGTTTCTTTCAAGTGATCAATCATGGAATACGTAGATTTCACGAGCAAGACGTTGATGATAAGAAAAAGTACTATTCACGAGATTACTCCAAAAAGGTACTATATAATTCCAATTTTAATTTGTTTGAGGCACCAGCTGCTTGTTGGAGGGATGCCTTGACTTGTGTCATGGGACTTGATTTTCCTAGTCCAGAAGAGTTGCCAGCCGCATGCAGGTATGAGAAAAATTGAGCTTGCGTAGAAAAGTTGATTCAGAAGTCATGCCGTGAACATTCATTTTTAACTAGTAAATACTTATTACATCCCTTTGTTAATTTGCAGAGATATAATGATCAGTTACAAGAATGAAGTATTCAAATTAGGGTTTACTATTTACGAACTAATGTCTGAAGCTCTCGGACTTGATAGGAATTACCTCAAGGGTATGGGCTGTGCTGAAGGAATCTTTGCTACATGCCATTATTACCCGGCATGCCCAGAACCAGAATTGACAATGGGTGAAACGGCACATGCTGACAGTGGATTATCACTGTGCTTCTTCAAGACAAAATCGGTGGCCTCCAAGTCCTACACGAAAATCAGTGGGTTGACGTTGTCCCTGTTGCCGGAGCTCTAGTCGTAAATGCCGGAGATCTAATTCAGGCAAGTACACCTTATAGTGAACTTCTCCAAAATATACATAGCACGCAGCAGGTTGAATTTTATATCAAAAATGGACAAGGCGTCATATTACTTTTCAATACGTTGCTTGTCGTGGTTAAAATATTTTAGATCAGTATTACTTTTCTAACGTAATAGATGGAAAGATTCGAAACCTTTTAATAAATTAGTAGCAAAAAATAAATTAGGCCTATATTACTGGCTTAATTATAGTTATGTATCTTTGCGCATCTAGCTCATTACCAACAATAAATTTAGGAATGCATATCACAGAGTGCTGGCGAAAAATGAAGGTCCGAGAATTTCCGTAGCATGTATTTTCAGAACAACAGAGTCTTATCCCGGAAATTCCACCAGAACATATGGACCAATTAAGGAATTGCTATTAGAAGAAAGCCTCCAATCTATAGAGAAATCACGATTAAGGACATTATCGCGCAGAAACACTCGTAAAAGAACGAGGGTGTCTCTCATTTGGAGCCATTTAATCTGTGAATCCGCCGTGATCGTTTTATTTAAGGGATAATTAATTTTCATTTGGCTGTTTGCACCATTTAGTTCAGCCTGAACAGTTATGTCAGTAAGTCCCAACTAATAAACTGGCCGCAGGGATGGCCGGAAGCAATGTCTGAATAAAGTTCTCCAATTTGTGAATCCCCGCCAAACAATTTTAGTTGTACGGATGGTGGAGCCCTAGTGATGTTCCAAATGTTGTCACTCGCAGTACATTTTTTTATTTTATTAGCCACGTGTAATGCCTCAAGCTCGATTTTGCACATGGCAATTTATAAATTATAATCATCTGATAAAGATTGGAAACAATTAAAAACCAGCCAGTACATGTTTGTTGCATGAAAATCTCGCTCGGACCCATGGGATTCAATTTGTACCTAATGGAAAAGAGTAATAGGCTAACAGCAGGTAATGCCAAGTAAATTTTAAGGAGTGGTTAGTTTAGCATTATAAATTTCTGATGGAGTTGGGGAGATAAGGTGAAGACGTAGCAAAAGAGACTTGGTGTTGTCGCCTATATTATTTGGTAATCATCATATAGATACGCAGAAACAATTACTGTGTTCTGTCATGTTGTGTCAACCTCAGCCTTGTGTAAATATTTATTGTATAAATTTATATTTATTGCATAATATAAATATGACTCAAGTTTAGTATGATATTTGGTTGACTTGGCCTAAGTTCACTAAAATTTTATTATATATTTAGAGTATTTATGACATATTTTATTATTATTTATTTTTCGTTTAATGGTAAAATTAATTATTTCCACTTTCCTAATTTTTTTTACAAAGTATTTTTAAAAATTTTTCGTATAAAATATAGTGTTGTTTTGATTTTTGTTTGCATGTTTTTGTTTGAATTACATAACATTACTACTAAAAAAAGACAATTTTACTTAGATTTAAATTTTAACAAATTTTGGTTATTTGAGTGAATAATACACCTGAGGAAATTTTTTTTTTTAAAAAAGATGATTTACAGATGCAGTAGGCAAAGGTATTTAACAAACTTGGTGAAATAACTGTGCATTTATTTAATCTTCGTGAATGTTAAGGATTTTAATTAAATTATTTATTAGTTAGGTGACTTGCGAAGATGACATATAATGATATTTAAGTAACCGTATTAACTACAATATTCCCATCATCCTCGGAAAGTTTCTAGCATCAACAGAATGGATACCACAGATGCCGGTAAACAATCTTCTCCAACAGCAACGAATTATGATAGAGCCAAAGAGTTTAAGGCTTTTGATGACACAAAAGCTGGTGTTAAAGGACTAGTGGATGCTGGAATTGTGAAGGTTCGCAGGATTTTCATTTGACCTCTCGATGAGCCTGTGGAGGAGTTAATCAGTTACCGGACCAACTTTCAAGTAGCAGTAATCGATCTTGATGGCATGTGCAGAGACTAATGCTTGAGGAGATTGTTGATCAAATTCGGGCTGCTTCAGAAACATGGGGCTTTTCTCAAGTGGTGAATCATGGAATCCCCTCCAAAGTGTTGGAAGAGATGATTGAAGGAGTACACAAGTTTAATGAGCAAGATCTTTAGATGAAGGAAGAGTTCTATACACGTGATCTAGCGAGAAATGTTAGATTCAGCGGCAGCTTTGATCTGTATAAATCGAAAACAGCTTTTTGGAGGGTCACTTTCTCTTCTTCCGGTGAAGCTTGCACCAATTTGGACTCCAATGAGCTGCCGGAAGTTTGCCGATACATGCTGTGATCCCAGTCAAGAAATTAAGCGAGGTTCAATGGTTTTTTTTGCATTGAAGAAATCAATTGCTTATAACAATGTTTCTCTGAAGTTTATAGTGAATGAAAAGGGAAATTGATATAAAGTAACCTAAGCAACAAGGCAAAAGCCAAAAAAGTAATCAAGGACTACGAGGAGGTTGACATGTTGAGGAATTGAGGGGAGGTGACAACTGCAACAAGAAAGATAGTTGAATGATTGCAAGAAGAGAGTCTCAAATTATATAGTCTTACTGTGTCATCGTGTTAATACAGTAGGATTGTTTATATATTAACTTCTACTAATGTTAATTAATAATTATAATTTGAGAGAATTTTAAATAAAATAATTATACTATATTGTGGTGCTAATAAGATTAACCAATTATTAGTTTTTACTAATACTAATTAATAACTACAATTTAAGAGAGAAAAAGTCATGGTTAGTTTTTACAACTTTTAAATATAATTTTTTTTATTAATACGTATTATTATTATTATTATTTTCCATAATTTTCTATCAATACTAGTAAAAGTTAATAATTTGAGGGTTCTACCATATCAACTCAATAATGTAGTGTGAATATCTTAGCTCGAACTCTCTCTTACAATTTAGAAAGGAGAAAATCATAGAAACAAAATAATAATTCGTGTTAGTGTATATATACACACACTTGCACACATGCGCTCAAAAAGAAAACAAGGAAGGATGATGGGCTTCAGAAGTGGACTTGCAGAATGGGCCTTCTCCCTTGAGTCACGGGCTTAACTGAAAGCCTGAATGTCTTAATTTCCAACTATCCTTGCCTGTTTATATAGCCAATTAATGAAATTGATTGTGGAATAACACTATAGGATTATAATGTGTGACTTGGTGCTTGTGAGTACGGCAAGGCACGGAGCTTCTTATCATAACTTCTTATAATAATTTCCTTAAAATAATGTTGAAGTGGAATTGCCAAATTGAAAAGATAAGTCTTTGTTTACTGAAAGAATTTGGGCGACCTGCTGATAATTTAGGTGTCCATTAACTGAAGGTACTTGCTGGTGTATGTGTCATCAATTTTGTATGTAGCAAAGAAAGTCTATGTTTAAATTATCATCAACCACACTAGGACTGAAACCTGAACTTTTAAATACACGGGATGCCATAAAGGGTACAACCTTGTCTGCCATCACTATCCACCCTGCCCTGTGCCAGACCTGATCAGGGAGCTATAAGGAATTCCGATCCTTCATTGCTTGCTTTTGTACTGCAAGACCAAGTCGGCGGCCCTCAAGTTTTTCATGAAAATCAAGGGGTTGATGTTCAACCCGTTGCAGGAAGCCCACTAATAAATACAGGGGAATTTCTCCAGGTTTGTCTTTCACAAATGCTATGAAATGTTTTTCGATTACCATACCAATCTTCATTACTTATATATCACTAATTTTTCTAAGTAGCATTAATATTTTCTCAGATTACATCAAATGGTATGTTTAGGACTGTTGACCACAGAGTTGTCTCTAGATGGTTTTAGTGGTACTCTTTTCATAGGACAGGATGCTGTAAGCTCAAATTCTTACGAGCCGATCAAGAATTGACGTCTAAAGAATATCCTCCTATTTACAGAGATTTTCTAACAAGTGAATTTCATTCCAAATATTTTTCAGAAAGGCTTGATGCGAAGTCTCGCATTGACCAGTTCAAGGTCTGAAGCCAGCAATATTTGAATAAGGTCTGCAAATGTTCTACAACAAATAAGAAATTGAGTACTTTTGCGAAGAATATCCTCAGGCCATATGTTTCAAAAACATACCGCAACCCACTCTTAAATAATACAAAGAATCTAGGCCAACCATCCCATTGGCAGGATGGTTGCTATCCTAGCGACCCATTTGAATGATCAGGTTGGATTCCTCCCAAAGAAGGAAGGCTTTTCATTTTAAAATGTAAAATTCGGGCGATGCCAAAATAGAATTGATGTGAACTTCGGGTAGACCCTTGACCAACCAACCGTGTTAAACTGAGCTTTCCCTGGCAATTTGACAAGTTAGGCCTACCAAGCTGTTGCTTGACAGGAACTCAAATCAAACTCAACTTCTTGAACCCGCACAAGCAACCAAACAATTATTGTATGTATCAATCCGAGCCTGCCCAATGAGCCACGTTTTCAGCACCAAAAAGATATATTAGGTGCCCTGGCCGGTTGATACCCACTCCAAATAAAGCCTCGTAAAACCACGGTCCAACTGGTGAGGGACATCTTTCATTATTCTACCGGGATTCGGAAAGTCGGTTACACTCCGAACGAAAGCGCGTGAGAAAATGTTGGTTTAGTTTGTAGTAGACATTGTAGATCTGATGAAGTCAGAAGACGGTTTGTGTCTCTTTCTTGACATTTCTTAACAGTGTTTTAATAACTACTTTTACGGCACATATACTAGTTTTGTCTTTCTGTTCAACTGTTTGTTTTATAATTTTTATTTTATTTGTTCATCTTTTTCAATTTTGTCTCAACATAATTGTTTTCTGTGTCAGATTCTAGGCATAATTTTACATAAACCCTCATTAAATTTCTCACCATTTGTTCATTGTAAGTTTCTGGGCCCGTTCAATTTCTTGTTTTTCTTCTATCATAATATGTTCTGTGTTTGGATAATTATGGGAGATGGGCGACTTTCTTGACCCAGCAAGAGTTTAGTTCTTTTTCTTTTTTCGAGATTGGAAGGTGAAAAATGAAGGATTTTGCCGGCACACCTGGGACTTGTACTGCGCTGCTTCTGAGGATTGCGCAGTGTTTATTTGCTGCTGGGTCTATTGCTTCCATGGCTACAACCAACTCTTTCTTCGATTTTACAGCTTTCTGGTATTTGTTCTTCCCTTTGCGCTATAATTTTCTATTTCTAATTTTAGTGATTTTTTTTTGTATTTTTATTATAAATTTAATATTCCTCTGTTTCTAACATAGTAGTGATTCGATTATTGAGGATGGTTTGATTGATTGGTATTGAAATTCGCTGTTTCATGATGAAAATCTTTAGCAGAAGAAAATTATTCCAGCAAATATATTGGTGCCATGTGGTTGGCTTCACATGTATTATTAAAAGCCTGATCTATGTTTCAAAATCACTGTCTTGCTGACTATTTATTGATTGCAGAAAGGTCATAATTCTGCATCGTGCTTTAGTTTCCTTGGAAAAGACAAGGTGAAAAGCATAATATACCATGATAGTAATGACTTAGTTACCTGCTTGTGTTGCTGTTATTTACTTTGGTGACTCTTATAGCTGGGTGACATTGACAATCCATCCTAAAAAACCTAACTAAATTCAGTAAATTTTAGTACTTAATGAGCTAAATATTCCTGAGATTATTTGCGTCAAAGATTTTTAATTTCTTTGTTTTCTCTGTTGAAGGTCTCTGCATTACCTTTGTCTCACTGGATGGCTGAATCAGTTATAGGAGGTTGATGGGTTGATGCCTTGTACATATTTTCTTTTCAATTGATTTATGGAGTAACAATATAGGGAGTAATTATATGATTTGATTATGAGGTAAAAAAAAGATCTTTTTCTTGTTTCCATTACAACGATGAATTTGAATCAGGCATTGATGTGCAGTTGCAATTCTTGGCACTCTTATCAGCATCAACAATGTTTTGAGGAAATTGTTTGATAATTTGTTTAGTATTTCTTTTTACTTTGGAAATCCGATCCAGTTTGGTTCGTAAGAATGCTGGTAAAAAGCCATGTGTTAGCTCACTGTGCATGTTGTGCTGTGGAAGAAATGAAATGTCATGTTATATTCATTTTGGTTGTTAGGTCATAGATGTAGCATTCTCAAAGACATTGTCATGTTGGAATGGAGGGCCAGGCATACGAGGAAACAAATATGCTTTTTGGAGTTGATTTGATCGGGTCTGAGAGCCATGAAACTTGCAATCTGCTTCTGCTAGAATGTAATAGCTGGAATACTTTTGCTAGAATGTAATAGCTAGAATACTTTTTGAGCATGTTTTGTGCTGTATCTAAAGAAATATCCCTACAGCTGTCACATAACTTTCTAGTGACTATAGTATGGCAGACATCACAATAAGCAAGTTATTTTCTGGTAACTACGCTAGCTGCTGTACATGCTGCCAGATGTAGGTCTTAAAGTAAAATATCTAATGCTACTATTAAAAAGTCTCCAACATATGTTGTGGAAACCTTTTTGGGCTGAGTTGACCCGTGCGAAAGGTATTTTCAAATAATTTGCAACTGCACATCATGTGGCTGATTCTTATTGGACATCTAGTGGATGGTATTTGATGGAGACTGAGAGCACCTTATCCTGATTTTTAGTTGTTTTCTATCTTGTTGCCTTCAACTATTTTTTCAACCATGTGCTTATAGACTTATCCTCTGCAGCAAAATAGGAAAAATGAAAGTGTATAAGATTATAGGCACGCAAGCATACTCAGTTCATATGGATTGTTGCTTTATTAAGTTGGTTGTTGGTATCAATATATTTAGTAAAGTTACTTCAAACGTAGAGGTTATGCATTTTAGAATGACTTAATTATCACTTAAACCACTTTATAAATCATGTGTGCGAACTTTTAACCTTGTTTGATACAAAGTTTTATGCTGAAGACCTTGTGTCTTATGCAGCTACCTGATTGCTGCAATGGGTTTGCAAGTCATCTGGAGCTTTGGGCTTGCATTAATAGATGCATATGCCATAGTGCAAAAGAAGGTCCTCCACAATCCTGTTTTGGTCAGCCTCTTTGTTGTTGGAGACTGGGTGAGCTTCTATAATCTTCAATGGTTCTTTGCTGCTACATGAAATCCAAATTACTATTGTGTTTACAATAGTTTGTAAAGCTAAAATCTCATATTAAGTTGTTGCAGGTGACGGCAACATTATCTCTTGCTGCTGCTGCTGCCTCTGCTGGCGTCACAGTGCTATACTTTAATGATTTGGGACATTGCTCATTTAAGAATCAATGTCAAATATATCAAACATCCGTTGCCCTGGCCTTCCTAAGCTGGATTACAATTGCAATATCATCTCTCATTATGCTTTGGCTATTGGCTGCAGGTTAGACCTTTTGTTGTACAGCGTGTTGAATTTCTTTTATCTCAGTGAAACGAATCAGTCTCATAAAAAGTTTGATCTGTTTATACTGTCAATAGGAAAGAAAACAAAGATATAGCATAATGACACTCAAATATTGTTATCAGTTCCTTATTTAAGACGTCTGATTTTGTTCTGTCGTCTACTTGGTGGTTGCAAATGAAATATCAGTTTCATGCACAAAAATGACAAAATGGCTGCAGGTGAATTAGTATCCAAAAAGCAAATTGCTTACTGAGACAAGCATACAAGAGAACCTTTAATTATGTCTTGAAAAAGAGAGATAAATGATTTGCTTAGTTGCGTAAAAAACTCGAATTTGAAGCACAGTGCTATGTTTCGAAGAGTGGAGAGGCCATTGAGCTTTTTGGCTACCATGCTTGTGAAGGAAATTGAATAATGAGGCACTTTTCTGAATCTTTAAACATTAGATTATGCGCCCAACTTTTGTCGGTCATTTTTCTAGATGGGTCCATTGCTTTTCTATTTAGTGTTAGCATCCTAGCGTAGCGTAGGAAGGTCTGTTTCCATTTGGCCACTGGCAACAACATGTGCAATACATGACTAACGAGTTGCGTATGGACATCATTCAGATATTCCATATCTGTCGCTTTCTGAAGATCACGAGACCAGAAAATCCACCGACTTCATCAAACAAACGTATACACCTATGATAGTTCAACTTCCCTTTTCCATCCATCACAGAACCTGATGGTTGAAGTGCTACTTCTCTTCGAGAATAGTTGAGGTTTGTTGCAATTCCAGCTATTTAACATGTGGGGTGTTATTATATATATTAGAAATAAAAATACAAATTGAAAAACACTGAAATATTAAGTAAAGCACTCTTTAAGGTAAAGGAAAGATTTCTTATCTCCTTTATATTAGATAATTCCAGTGCGTGCATCCAAAAGTTGAATTTGAAAGCTGAGTGAAATGTGGCAATCTCAGAATTAAAGCATCCTGGCAAATTAAAGAGCATGCATGGTGGGATTGTTTCGTAAGCATGAGCATACGATTCTTGTGGAAAACACTATAAATTCGTAAGCATAAGCACGCGATTCTTGTGGAAAACACTATAAATTCGTAAGCAGAAGCACGCGATTCATGAAGATTGCGAGAGCGACCCCCATGATTCTAATTGCATCTCATTCATGATTGAGAATTTGAAACGATATTAAAATTTTTAATTAGGTGAGGCTATTTTTTAATTAATATTTATATTTATTGTTAAGGACAAATAATTTAATTGGGTAAAACGGAAATCCTCTTTACGCCCAAGCAGTGAAACACTGAACTCTTTCTTTTCAATCAATTGATAGATTATCCATACAATGGAAATTAAAGAAAGAATTGGATGAATAGTGGGTGTAAAATGCTGAGGTTATCTTTAGAATGTTTTTTTCTCGAGTTTTAATTTTTAATAAAGAAAGAACTCAATGATTTTAAACAAACTGTAACACATGTATATAGGTGTTGATGATCACTGGCATGCGCATGATTAAAGCTTATGTTGTTATTATTCCTAAACTACCCATGTACTATTAGCCAGAAAATTAATGTTGACAAAAACAAAATGAAAGTGAAACAGTGAAGAGTTGGCTGTCCAAAGGTAAACGCAGAAACTCACTATGTTACGTGACAATGGCAGCCATGCACATTGACCCCGCGCACAGTGAAAAGTTGATTGACACAGTGAAGACTTGATTGTCAAAAGGTAAAGATTCACACGCGCGCCCGCCCGCAAATAAGCGTGTGGATTCCAGTCACATGTTTTCCATGCTCTTTTCCTTTACTCTTTCTCCTCTTTGTTATTTTTCCAAGCATGTACGCCTTGGTTTCTACAAATGCAAGTGGTACAAGATTGTAGAGAACAGTTGATGACTATGGAATGCAGGAGGCCAGAGATTTACGATTGGGATAATTCACAGACAGTTGAATTTAAGTGAAGTTAAATCTCCTAACCTTTAAGTTCTTCTGCGATTAGTACAAAGTCCTGCATTTTTATTTATATTTACTTAGTATTTTTCATCATCTTATTTGATATTTCCATTTACTGTAAATAAGCTTAAAAAGGTACATACCTATCAATCTATTATGAATAGAATGAATCCTTTGTATACATTTTCGTCAACTGATTTATTTTCCCTCTAAGTTTTATTAATATCATTATATTTAAAATTACTGAAATATTTGTTGAACACGTTTTTATAATTTTAGCGAGAAATATTATTTTCATTAATTTAATAAAAAAAATTAAGCCACTCAAATATAATTATCTAATCCTTACCTGTAATTTATTTTTAGGTTAAGTTAAAATTTTATTGTAGAATTAAAGTAGACTTGATTGGTCTTGCATTTGAGTTTCTGTGCTATTATCTGCAACCCGAAAAGAGTGAAAATTCCAGATTCCTTATAATTGTCATATTATCATCTTACTTTTGGTACAAATCATCTTGATTTTTCTCATACATATCAATTCCACCCTTTCAGACAATTTAGATATAGTGATCATCTTGAAATATTTGAATACATTCAGCACTAATAAGTGGATTGCCAAAATATTCAATGACGAATTATTTAAAAGTTAAAAAAATTTTAAGTAGATGATTCTACCATGTTAATATAGATTATGTAGTAAAATTGATCAATAGAAAAAGATATTTATTAATAATGAATTAAAAAAATTAAAAATAATTTTTATAAATTTCTTTTAATATATTAATTAAAAAATAAAATTTATTTTTAAATTTTTTTATTTATTATTAATAAATAAATTTTTATTTTTTATTAATTAAATAATTTTACAAAGTCATGGGAGCTATTAGTACCGAAGTCCCACTTTCCCTTAAAAGTTTGCAATGTATAGGTAGTGTTTATACTTAAAAGCATTCCGACTTTCATCAAGGGTGTTGCTATCAAAACAGCGCATCATCCACTAAAATATTGTAAATTATTAATAGTGCGAACATGAATATATACATAATGAATCAATATTTTAAGTTTTCTGTATTTGTTTTTTTTTCAAATTCTTTATCTTATTAATAATATTGGTGCCCCTCTTGCACCAAAAACACTTGGCT